>JAUIMM010000340.1:1725000-1885000 GCA_031769625.1 Taudactylus pleione | reverse complement strand
CCTTGGGCGTCTCACTCACGTCACAGCGCGGCAGCAGCACAGTCTCAGTCATTGTCTCGCGGGATGATGACATCATCTCGTGAGACCCCGACTGTGGAGAAGTTCCTCGGCGGCTGCCGAATATAGCCGCCTAAGTAATGCACTGAACGGAATCAGCAGCGATTTAAATGTAAAGCATTGTGGGGGAAGTGTGCCAATGTGTGGGGGCCCTGTCTGTGTGGGGGCCCCGGGACGACCGCCCCCTTCGCCCCGCCTATAATCCGGCCCTGCACAAGGTGCATCACAGAAGGCACATGGGTGCATCTTGCTATCCTTTAAATCAGGGGTGGGCAATAAGAGGCCCCGCAGGTGTTGTAGAACTGCACATCCCAGCATGCCCAACCACAGTTGCAGGGCATTCTGGGATGTGTAGTTCAACCACAGCTGGAGAGCAGCTAATTGCCCACCCCTGCTTTAGATCAATTTGTAATAAACAGCACCTGCTTCCAGATTGGGATTAATCAAAACTGGTCCCATACATAATGCTTCTTTTACATCTGAAAATGCTTTAACTGCTTCCATGGGCCAATTAGAAGGATCAGCTACCTACATGGTTAAAACAGTCATACAAATGACCAGTGTAGAGGTTCCACAGATAATTATTCTATAATAATTAGCAAATCCAAGGAATCTCTGTAATGACTGAACCCAGACCCATAACTAGACTTTTTGGTGCCCTGTGCCAGAAAGAGCATTGGCATCCCCTCATTTTTCAAAGGGACATAATGCACCCAAAAAAGGGGAATGGCCTCATGGGGAAGGGCCAGGGAAGAGATAGGGGAGGCCAGGAGATGCTGGGGATGAAATAAGAGGAAGCTACATGCAAGAATGATAATAAACAGAAATTTGAGAGGCCCAGACAACGCCCCCTGACCTGTGGTGCCCTGTGCGATGGCATCGGACGCACTACCCTAGCTACGGCCCTGACTGAACCCAACCCTGTATTGCTTTTGAACTTAGACTGGTCCATAGTAAATCCTGCTGATGTCACCTGTGTAACTTTGAAGTAAAATTTTTCATACTTTGCAAATAATGATTTTTTTCTTAGTTTTTGCAAAACTGATATCACATGGTTATGATGAAATGAAAGGGAGTTTGAGTTAACCAAAATATCATCAGTAGGTAAACCACAACAAATGTATTTAAAATTCTTTCAGAACATACAATCTTGGAACACTGCTGGAGTATTACTAAGACTGAATGGCATTTACCAGCTATTCATAATGACTAGTGTGCTTATTAAACACAGTCTTCCATTCATCACCTATTTTATCCGGACAAGATTGTAAGCATTTCAAAGATCGATTGTAGTAAAAGCAAAAACTTGCTTTATTTTACTGAACAACTCGGGGATAAGTGGTAGCAGGTACTGATTTTTTTTACAGGGATGTTATTTAGACCCCTGTAGTCCACACAAGGCCTGGGCTACTCTTGCTTTTTCAGAACAAAGAACAGACCGGCTCCTAGGGGGGAAGTTTGAAGATCGATTAATACTTTTTCCATGGAAGGGAGCGCAGAGTAAATGCCAAAAGCCACTGTCAGGAGCTCCCCACTAAGGACAGTCAGCAACATCACAAATACCAATTCTAACAAGGCAAATAGGGGTACAAATGGCTCTTTACTTCCACACTGCTTGTCAGTACTCAAGTCATCTACCCACTTTAGTTTAGGATACTATAAATAGGGAGGCGTTACAGGACATATAAATACAGTACTTGAGCTGGATGACCATTTTAAACCTATTAAAGTATCTAGTAACAGACAGTTGAAGTTCCAAATATGAACCTTATATCTAAATTAGTCAGTAATAGGACTAATATTATGTACAACACAGCTACCTGGGTGTTAGAGGTCATGTAAACTCCTAAGTATGAAAATTTCAAGTCCACTGCAGAGGACAGGAGTGAGATGATTGAATAAATAGGAAACCATTGATATGAAACATATGGGACTATTTTATTAACAGACCAGGAAAAGCCACCAAACTCACCAACCACTGGGAGGAGACTGTCCACAGAGCCATCTGAGTCAGCTAGAAACAATGACATGTCATCTGCATAAAGAGCTATACTATCAACAGCAGCAAGAGCCTGCATACCACAGATGCCAGGATCAGAGCAGATCAAACATGCCAAAGGTTCAATGGCATCAGCGCAGGGGAAAGATGGCACACCTGATGGACAATCCTGTCTAACCTAAATGTAGCCATAGTGTGGTCATTTACAGAAACCTGGGCAGCACGAGAGGAGTATAACAACCTAACCCAGGTCATCATGGTATATAAAGATAATTCCACTTAATGGTTTCGAAGACTTTGGCAGTGTCGAGGGACAGCACAACTGCCCCCTGGCTCATGAGACGTCTTGAGGTGGAGATTCTGAGTAATAGACTTCCCAGGCATGAATCCGGTCTAGTCCAAATACACAACACTACCAATCACAGTATTAAACCTGGTAGCAAACGTGATAGTAGCAAGGATTTTAACAGCCATTGCTATATTTAGTAAGTAAATCATTGTTTAAAATCCCTGATCATTGAGCCAGGTAAGGATTGCCATGGAAAGTTTAATATACAGTAGACATAAAATATAAGGTTAACAGGCATTTCTGACTTGTTGTAAACTGTTATGGCATCTTCAGTGTTCCAGTGGTAACCTTAGTGGAAGATGGAGGCAAATCGTGCAGCGCATGGTGTGAGTCACGCACCCGCGAACGGTTACACGCAATGTGTTTGCAATGGCAACCCCAAAGTATTGCATGGCATGATCGCAGAAGGCTCCATAGTGTACTGTAGCACATTCAGCCACGGGTAATCACATGGCGCGATGCGTGTACACGTTTGTAGCGCAATCAGCAATGATGTAACTGGATGCATCTGTATCAATGAATTTGAAAACTATATTTGGAAAAATCTTTTATGACCAAAGAAATGCGAGGTTGTGCAGTAATCTTGATGTCTGGGGTGTATACAGGTCTTAAATGGCATGACTGGTGGGTGTGTAACAGTGGTATTCAGCAGAAGCTGATTCTCAGGCATGGGCATCAGAATGGGGAGGGCAAGGGGGTGGCCCACACCCCAAACATTTGAAAGGCACAGCGGCTGCAGATGGTATGGGGCTACACGGCCCCTGTGCCGCTAAGAGGAGGAGGTGTACTGTGCGGTCTTTAAGGTAAAGCACCGCACATTACACCTCCTCCTCCATGTGGTACAGGGATTGTGCAGCCTATTGTTATAAAGCACAGCTACAGTCCCTGTGCGGCGTGCGCATCAGGTAATAGAGAGGAAGGGAGGGAGGGTTGGGTGCTGTTAAGTCTGTGACTTATACTTCAATAAGGGTTTCTTAATAACTTGGACACAGTGAGTGAGCATGTTTCTTTACTGTAAAACAGCAGGAAAACCAAAAGACACAGACTAGATATTCATACTCCAACTAATAATAAACAAATAATACGATCCGTTGTAACCTTCCACCAGAATACATACAAAGCAATGAGAACTATATACACCACACTCCTCCCAACTTAGATAAATGCAGACATAGAAAGTGGTTAGCATTACACAATGTATATGTTACCCCAGAAGGCTACAAATCAAGCCTTTGGGGTGCCTTACGAACTCTGTCTGGATAACAATGTTTAGGTTCCAGAGTGACAGGCTGCTCCACCGAAATCATACTAGAATGTTCTGGATCAGATGTTGTCACTAAGGGAACCTCATGCTCAGGTGACTCCTTAACACGCTTGAGAATAGTCTCTGTAGCAGTCCCGGGGGGTATACATTCTCTACAGTGCCAGGAACATACCCAGAGGGGTATACATAAACTCCCAAATCACTTGCTTGGCTATGTCCAGGTGTCGACGTACAGTCAGTTTGCCTCCTGGCCTCAATTATTTGATCAATGTGGTGTCGCCACAATTCTCCTTCCACTTCAATCACGTACATCAGAGGGCTGGATTTGTAAGAAACTATTCCTGGTTGCCATTTGTCTTCTCTGTAATCATGGACAAGCGCCTGCTGGCCAATGGCAAAGGTCCGAGCAGGTTTCTGAAACTGTTTGTCATGTACCTTTCATCTTACATCTGGTTTATCAAGTCCCACTGAGACCTCAAGTTCCGTTGCATAAAGAGCACCGCAGGTGGCTGACCGGTAGTGGGGTGCTCAGTTCTAAGATATATGAACAGGAAGTTGTCAATCTTGTGTTGCAAAGGCAGATGTTCATTGTACATGGACTTGATAGCTCTTTTGAATGTTTATACAAATCTCTCAGCCAAACCATTAGTAGCTGGATGGTGTGGAGCTGATGTAAAAAGTTTAATGCCATTGTCTCGCATGAACTGTTTGAATTCCGTGGACACAAATTGTGGCCCATTGTCACTGCATACTTGCTCCGGTAGACCATTTCTGGCAAAGATGGTTCGCAGAACAGCAATTGTTTTCTCAGATGTAGTGAATTTCATCTTTATTACCTCTGGCCATTTTGAATGAGCGTCCACTGCAATAAGAAACATACAATCCATGAATGGACCAGCAAAGTCAATATGTACCCGCTGCCATTGAGATGATGGCCATTCCCAGGGGTGTAACGGGGCTAAGGCCGGTGAATTTTGAACTCTTTGGCATCCCTCACATCCTTTTGTCAATGTTTAAATTTGACCATCGATTCCTGGCCACCACATGTAGCTTCTAGCAAGACTCTTCATTTTTACCATGCCCAGGTGACCCTCATGTAAATTTTCCAAAACTCTATTTCGGAGTTTAGGTGGTATTACCACTCTGGATCCACACAGTAGAGTTCCTTGATAGACAGAAAGTTGATCTCTCCTGGCCAAAAATCCATAATATTGAGCATTGCCATGTTTAGACCAACCTTTGATAGTTAGGTCCATTACTTTAGATAGCATCGGGTCTTTCCTTGTTTCCCGATTGATCATGTCATTGGTAATAGGTAGCTGTTCTATTAACATATTGTGATACACTTCCAGTGGGTCTCTACCATTGTCCTCCTCACTTTGGGGCAGAGGGGAATGCGATAGACTATCAGCATTGCCATGCAGTCTTGTTCCTTTAAACTCAATGTCATATGTGTGTGCCCCCAGGAATAATGACCAACATTGAAGACGAGCAGCAGTCATGGCTTGGACTCCCTTTTGTGGGTTAAAAATCGATCAGTTGATGATCAGTTATTAATGTAAACCTTTGTCCATACAAATATTGATGACTTAAGGCCTCTCAATCAATTTGAGCATAATTCTTCTCTGCTACTGTCAACGACCGTGAAGCAAATGCTATTGGTTTCTCGCTTCCATCTCTCAGTTGATGTGACAACACTGTTCCAATGCCATATGGTGAGGCATCACATGCTAGTCTGATGTGCAAATTTGGATCAAACTGAGTAAGGACTTTATCAGATGTAATCATTTTTTTGGTTTCTGAAAATGCTTTCTCACAGTCTTTTGTCCATTTCCAACGTGCATTTTTCTGTAGTAGGCCATTTAGTGGGTATAGTACTGTGGAGATGTCTGGTAACAACTTGTGATAATAATTCACTAGGCCCAAGTAAGATCTCAGTTGTGACACAGACTGGGGCTAGAGTGCTTGCAGTACTGCCTCAATTGTATCATTTGACTTTTCTCTCTCAATTGCATGTCCACAATAGGAAATGCTTTCTTGGAAAAATGCACATTTGTCTTTATTTACTCTGAGTCCGTATAGTCGGGTTAATACTCTTTCCAAATTACTTAAATGGTCCACGTCATCTTTGCCTGTTACAATTATGTCATCCAGGTAACATTGTGTACCTGGTATTCCTTGTAGGACTTGGTCCATTGCTCTCTGCCAAAGTGCTGGGGTGGAAGATAGTCCAAACACAAGACAATTATATTGCCTTTGTGTGTATTGATGGTTAGATATTTCTTGGATGCGTCTTCTATTTTCATCTGTAAGTATGCTTGAGCTAGATCAATTTTGGAGAAGCGGCCGCCCCCTGAGAAAGCTGAAAAGATGTCCTCTATTTTAGGCAAAGGATACTGTACAGTACGTAGTACTGGATTTATTGTCATTTTGAAAACTCCACAAATTCGGATACTTCCCACTTGTCCTTCCTTACTACTGGAACTATAGGAGTAGCCCATTCACTCCATTCTACAGGGGAAAGTATACCAGAGTCTTCCAGTTTCCGTATATGTGTGGAGTGCTACTGATGTTTTCTGTAAAGGAATCTCAGCAAATAGGCGTTTGTAATCACTTGCATTTATCACTGACTTGTGAGAAGTATTTATTCCAAAAGTTAGACAATCAGCAACGTTTCAGTGCCTGTATCGTCTTCAGGCTAACATACAAACAAAATGACATACCTTAAATACAGACACCATGTTACAGGTGAACGCCTCCTGGGGCAGGGCTAACCACCAAACCAGGAGGCGCATACTAAATTACATCATCACTGCCATATAATAGTGCTCCCATCGCCAAGGGGATAATGATAAACAAAAACATACACATATATAAAAATTCATATGGAAACACATTAACCGGAATACTGTGCACTCAGCACTGCCACAAGGTCATCAATAAAGGTGACGATTCCTAAATAGCTTAAAGTCAGGATCAGATATTATCATAGGCCATAAGTTCTTTGAGACTTGGTTGATATTAGAGATGTGCACCGATCTGGATTGGTTTTGCCAAAACCTCACCTAAGTGTTTTGTTTTCGTGTTTTGGTTTTGGATCTGGATCTTTTCTTAAAAAAGCATAAAAACAGCTAAAATCACATAAAATGGGCCTGTTTTTGTTCCTACAGTATAATTAACCTCAATAACATTTATTTCCAGTAATTTCCAATCAATTTTGACAACCTCAAAATAGTATTTGCTTCATCTAGTTAAGGCCAAAAGGTTGCATCCAGCTAGCTGGCTGACTAAGCTAAGTGACACAGTGGGCGGCACTAACATGTGGCAGTTCAGTTTCTAATTTCCAACACAAATACAGTGTGTTATACAGTTTGGGTTGGATACACCAATAGTGCACTTACTGTGACAGCAGTGTCGGCAGAGCGGGGTTGCTGACGGTGTCCTCAGTACATGGAATGGCAGTGCTGCGGTGCTGGCAGTGTCCTCAGTGAATGGTACCGGTGATGTCGGCAGTGTGGAGGTGCCAGCGGTGTCTTTAGTGCAGGTTTGTTGGCTGTGTCGGCAGTGCGGGGGTGCCAGCGGTGTCCTCATTGCAGGTTTGCTGACTGTGTCGGCAGTGCAGGGGTGTTCTCAATGCAGGGTGCCGGCAGTGCCAGCAGAGTGTGGGTGCCAGCGGTGTCCTCAGTGAAGGTTTGCTGACTGTGTCGGCAGTGCAGGGGTGTCTAATTCCATTTTTAAGTCAATACCTGCTACTTCCAAGGTGACCCAAATCACTGGGCGCTCTTTTGCTGTTATAGAGTGCACCTCTAGGCTGCCTAAACATTTTTCTGTCCCAGTACGATCAGTAGAGTCTGACTAATTTTCAGCTACCTTATGCACCTGGGGTGTTGTATATTTTCTCCCATGGGCTTTGGATACTTGCAGGCGGTTGAGTTTTCTTCCCGACTGGCACACCCTTTCACTATGGCCTCTTTTCTTACATTTTCTACACACTTTGTCTTTAAACCAGCACTGACTGGCATCATGTGAGGACTTGCCACAGCATACACAGGACTGTCTCTGATTCCAATGAATTGGATTAGCAGTACTTTCTGGTCCCTTTTGTTGTAATTCTGATGCAGTCTCCATTGAAATAGCTATGGATAGTGCTCGCTCTAAGGTCAGTTCAGGCTCAGCCAGCAATTTCTTTTGTATACTTGCACTTGTCATCTCACAAACTAAAAGGTCTCTTAGGGCATCTAGTAACCCTGCTCCAAACTCACAGTTTCAGATAACTTTCTCAGTTCAGCAATGTACTCATATACTGTCACTCTTAGTTTGATAACTTTGTTAAACCTGAATCTTTCAGCAATCACTAATGGTTTAGGATTTAAATGCTTTATTAAAATGTCCACTATGTCAGTGAATGACTCGCTGACAATCAACATCCACTGTTGTCCTTGCATGCAGGGCCGATGGAGGATATCGTTAGGAAGGGCCATACTGCCGAATGCAGCATGGCCCCAACTGTTGCTCTGTCGCTGCCAGCATCGCCAAGTGTGTATGCACTTGCCGATGCTGGCTGCCCCACCAGGTCCCGTTGCTGATGATGTCGGGCACACTAGTCTTGCACTTTTGGACCCAAGGCTGTGCTCGATCAATTGCAAATTGGTCAGCTGCAATAAACAAGAAAGAGCAGTGTACCCCTTTTGCGCACCTCAAATGGGAAAAAAAGTTTCAGAACCAAATCAATAAAAATAAATAAAATATTTCACATACAGTCCCGAATAGAGTAAAATGGATAAGTCTTTCCAAGTAAATATATTCAAAGTTCCATTTGTGAGGTTACAATTCCTAATTTCCTCCTTCTCCATTCACCTTATCTTTTTCCTCCATGGGATGACCAGACTCAGAGATCATATAAAGAGAAGAGACAAGAAAAATCTCTACTAGTGAAAAGTACCATTTTATTGAGGTGAAAACACATAACACATTATGAAAATAAAAAATTCCTCCACCATAATGTCATATATAATTGGGAAGGTGTACCAGATGCCAAGGGTGCAGTCTCCTGACACCCGAAAGCATTCTTAAATATACAATGACTTCCCGGGATATGTTCAGACCACTGTACTCACGGCCGTTCAGGTTACTGATTCCTTGGCAATCCCTCTGGTATACTGCTGCCTCCCTTCTCCAACGCGTTTCTACTCCTTCAGAGTCTTTTTCAAGGTGTGAGTTAGCAGCTGCTAAAACAGAGCTTGCATCAGGGAGTGGTGAGTGCTATGTTCCATTTTATTATATGACCAATGGGAGTAAACTAGAGGGTATTTAGTCCCTCCTGGATACCACCATAACTCACACCTGTTGGATGGAAGATTTAATTTATTGTATCTCTTAAAATTCCCTAGATATCTTGTCTTGTGAGTCATGACTAGTGCATGATTCTTCTAGACACACAAATGGAAATGGAAAATATCCAACGTGATGAGTGATATTAAAGTTCTCTGGGCGCCCTGAATGGAAAGGAAAGACCATCGTGCAGGAAGGAATATCCGGGTAACACAGAGGAATGGGACCGTCAGATCTGAAAGAAACCTTTATGTACATATGTACCCACTTTGAAGTGTGTGTTGGGGTACACCCATCTCCTCATGTTCCATATTTTCACACTGCATGATGGTGAGCACTACTATACGATAGAACACACACTGGTGACAAGATTCCCTGGTTAAAGATACCTTGATAAGAGGTTACACTTCATATATTTTTTTCTCTCCTTCTTTTTCATTGCTGACAAGAATCCACATAAGGAGAACTTTAACATCACTCATCACGTTGGATATTTTCCATTTCCACTGAGGACTTCCACCCTTAGTTTGGTACCATTACATTATTCTTTGGAGTGCGCAGAGGTTGGATTTGTCTATTTGTGTGTCTAGTGGTATTTGATTTGGGGTTGGTGATCCCCCTATTGGCATTTCCCTCCTTTGCAGCCCCTTGTGCGCAGTTATCAACTGTTATTTTTATTGGTAGTTCATGATTCTTATCCTCTGACTCTAATGCTGGGTACACACTGACAGATACATTGGCCGATCAATTGATCAGCCAAAATATCTGCTGCACGTCAGCCAGTGTGTACCCGCCATATGTCGGTGAATGTCGTCGTTCACCGACATATTGCATTGGCTGTGCTGCACAGCCGATGGACAGATATTGTATGTCTGCAGACATATTTGTAAATCAGCAAGTGTGTACGAGAGGTCTGCCACAAGGAGGGGGGTGGGACATACCCCCTACCCGCCCACTGCCTGCCGAGTCCCGTCACCCAGCCACCAGGACCTGAGGCACAAACAGATGATGGCCGTTCAGTGTGTATGAATCTGCAGATCACTCAATCTGCAGATATATCTGTCTTAAGGGGTCTATTGACTAAGCTGTGTTAGCAGATAAAGTGAGTGGTGCTAAGGCACCAGCCAATCAGCTCCTAACTGCCATGTCACAGGCTGTGTTTGACAAATGGCAGTTAGGAGCTGATTGGCTGGTACCTTATCACCGTTCACTTTATCTCCTAACAAAGCTTAGTAAATAGACCCCTATGCCACTAAATGACAGCTCCTGTAAGTCTCAATCTTCTTTTTTTACGGCTACGTTCATTCAAGAAGATTATTTCCCCATTTTCCCACTTTTGTATATCTTTTGGATTTGTGTAGTCATGGTGGTATCTGTACAATTGTTAAAAAAGCTGACATGTACAGTAGGTAAGAAATTATATCAGATTGCTATCAGCAAGGGTCTCGTACATGCACCCCAGAGCTAATCTGGATTTGCCAGTTAAAAACATAATTGTGTCTTTAAAGCAAACTGAGATTCTTCTTAGTTGAGTGGATTTGAAAATCAAGATTGAACTGCTACTTCCTCACGGCCATAATGTCTGGCTGCCACTTTTGTGGAGTTTTTTTTTATTTTTTTATTTATTTTTGACTAATGGAACACTTATTAAATCTCACTCATTGTAATAGGATAGAAAGATAAAAGGGCAAATAAGGATGCCAGAAAGTCACTAAACAGTATAGTACAATAAAGTCAGACTCAGTTACTACAGGTGCAGTATAAAGACTACAAAAAACAGCAGACACAATTGGGATTAAATCAATCAGAAAGAACAGAATTCAAGAGAAGTCAGAGGCTACAGACAGGAAAACAGTCAGACATACAATTACATTCACCCAGGATCTGAAAGAATGTCATCTGGTAAAGATTAATAGCCAAGCTTAGATTTATGCACTGCAGGACAAATATTGGGCCCTTACCTGGTAACAGCAGCATCTGTGCCATGATATAATGACATTGGAATCAAACAATCAAACAGATTTTTTTTAAAACAAAGGAACATTCTTCCACACATGCTCATAGATTACTGTAGGTGCATTTGACAAAAAAAGATCATATACCATGTGATGTTGTTTACTATATATACTTTACAAGTAATGGGACCAGGCATACCGTATGGTGGATTACCTCAATTTGCCTGCTGCTCTGCCCTATCCCTTCCCATGCTCTGTCCCACCCCATCTGTTTACTGCTCCACTCCATCCCACTCCATCTCCCCCTCTCTGCCTGCTGCTCCACCCCATCCTGTCCCCTTCTCTGTCCCTCTCCGCCCCACTCTGGGGAGGGAGATTTAATAAAGCTTGGAAAGAGATAAAATTGGAGGTAAATAGCACCCGCCAATCAGCTCCTGTCATTTTTCAAACACAGCCTGTAAAGTGTAAATTGTATCTCTCTCCAAGCTTTATTAAATCTCCTCCTCTTTCCTCTATTCTGTACATCTCCACCCCTGCTCTGTCCCGCCCACTCCATCCCATGATTGCAAACTTACCCATTCCTGGCAAGTCGCCCTCCACTCCGGCTAGGATCTGTCTCAACAATCTAGCAGTGGGAGCCATTGGAGGGGTAGCACACACCCCATCTCACACTGTGCATGCATGTATGAGATGGGATAGACATTAGAGCATTATTATATAAAATGATTTATAAAGCATGAATTTAATGGTAAAAGGTCTATATAAATGAATGACTTCATTTTGCTACTCTTGGCTTCGTGGAAGCTTATAAGACGCAACAATACAATTTCCAAAATGCAGACATTTTGCTTTGGTTGGCGGTGCCAGACCTGGAATGGTCGTGTTACATATGAAAGAGGATACCTTATTGCTCCAATATAAATCATTAACAACTACAAGCAAACAACATAAAACATCCTTTACTGCACTAATTAGAATGATAGAAATGCTTTAAGCATTGTTTCCATATCATTTTTCCCAGGGGCATTAAATTGACAGGAAGCATTATCTTGGTCTATGCAGGAAGCATTATCTTGCTTTGCAGCCTGTTATCAATGTGAAGACACCAGATGAATTAGTAAGGGCTACTGACACTGCTCAAATACACATGTCAGCTTTTATGTGCAACATTCTCTTTTGAAAATAATTTTGACTATGTGAAGCAAAGTGTGGGAATGCAACACCAAAGCAACACTTACACATTAGTTGTATCATCCTCACCAGTGTTTGATTCATGTGCTATAAAATATTGATGAACATTTACAAAAAGCCTTACTGAGGTTATGCACTAAAGTGGTGCAAACACTTAAGAGGTGAAATATAGACCAAGTAGGGCCACTATTAAAAAAAAAAAAAATCAATTACAACTATGAGAGTCATACAGATATACATTAGGTTGGTAGAACTCCACTTGAAATGTAAAATCAACTGTAGGATTATGTGTATTTCAAAGATTATATTTATGTATATATATATATATATATATATTATATATATATATATATATAATGTTAAATATAAATGGAAAGGGGGCGCTTCATAGTGCAATAACGTTTTTAATTGATAAAATGGTTACATATAAAATACTGTACTGTTACAGTGCCGCTTGTACCTTATATAAAACGGTGTGTGCTGGTTACCACATGGTGATTTTAAAATACTCCCACCGGCAATCACCACCACGTTGTCCCTGGAAGCTGTCGGGTTCACACACCCCACTGCTCACTCGAGAGGTTGCCGCAGGCTGGACCACGTCGCTGCTAACCATGGAGTATGGGTTGTGCCTTGGGCTCAGTGGTGGCACCGGCTTATGCAAACAACTATATGTTTGGTATTGAGCATGAGCTGTTTTTTTCGGATGTATCTATCGTTGCTAACATTCTATTCTATACCAGATTTATGGATGATGTTTTTATGATTTGGCAGGGCAGTGTTATCACGATTATTTGACACACATAGCAAATCTTCATGTCCTTTAAATTTACAGTGAGAATGGATCAGCACTGTATTGATTTTCTGGATGTCCTTATCACCAAGAAGGATTTAGCTTTGACCACGACTGTCTTTAGAAAGAAGACTGACTGCAATACTTTGCTCCATATGAACAGCTGTCACCCTAATAGCTTAAAGTTGGGTTTACCGTATTCCCAGATGTTGAGGGTTATAATGATCAATGATGACATCAGGTCTGCATTGGAGCAGATTGATGCCCTTATTGATAAGTTGACGGCACGAGGTTACAGTAGGAGTAGTTTATCGGCCACTAAGGATAAAGTAATGCTGATTGATAGAAAAACTCTATTGGCAAAACGTGAAACCAGTAATAAGAAAAAGGTATTGCCTTGGGTCAACAAGTTTAATGTTTTGTCCCCGAATGTCAATAGAGCTTCAAAAAAATACTGGCCTATCGTTAAATAGGCCTTGGGTTTGACTGATACTGATATCATGTTATGGTGCTCCAGGGGTAGAAATTTACGTGATTTTCTCGTAAAAGCCGATATTTCTAATTGAGGCATAATATCCTCTAAGAAGCATTTTTTGTCTACTAAGAAAAATGGTTGCTTTAGGTGTTCATGCGTAAGTTGTAGGTACCTGATCCCAAGTGATACTTTTATGCATCCTCATTCTGGCAAACAATTCTTCATTCACCATTATTTAACGTGCAATAGCTCGTTTGTAGTTTATCAGATCACATGCCCTTGTGGGCTCTCCTATGTTGGCAAGACCCAACACAAATTCAAAGAACGCATGGCAATGCATCATTCAAGTATTTGCACTGCATTGTCATGCGGTTCAAGTGATCAACCAGTGGCTCGACGCTTTTTGGATCTCCATCATAGTTTGGCATGCCTTTGCTATAGGATGAGTGATCATATCCCACAACCAAGTAGGGAGGGGATAGAAACCTCTTATTGTTACAATGTGAGGTGAGGTGGATGCACAATTTGGAGGTGGTTACACCACGTGGTCTGAATGAATCACTGGGATTGTCATGCTTCTAGTATACAGTATATCATGTGTTTATATTGTATGTTTTTTGTTTGTTTATTTCTTTTTGCTTATGTTTATAATTGTTTATATTTATTTTATTATTTTTTATCTTTATATTTATATTTTTTGTGATATATTTGAGATATGATTTTTATGTATGCATAATGCCCATTATACTAAATGTTTCCTTGTTGTTATTGTTTATTACAGAATGTCATGTTGCCCATGGAGAGATATGTGCATTACTTTTAGCAGTATGTCGCTATTTGTTTATTACTGGCACTGTTATTTTAGTGTATGTCCACATTGTTTACTAGTTACTATGGTGAGGGAGTTGGGTCTTTTGTTGATGATGCGCGTTTGGGTGACGTCATCGGGATCTGCCGCCAACCGCTGCGTGTGTTGCGGCTGGCGCTCCATGCACATTGGGTAATGGGTGTATTTAAGGTAAGACTTGAAAGTATGTTCTGTATTGCTGAAGATAGCAATAAAAGTACAGAAACATTCTTTATTACCTCTATAGTTGCGTGGTTTATTATCGGGGAGTGCTGCACCTTTTTCTATTTTATATACAGTGGTGGCCAAAATCGCAGACACTTTTTGGAAAGTTAATGTTTTTCAACTTCGAACACTTATAAAAACTGTAACACTTCATGCAGTGCAATGAGTTATATATCAAATGAAAGGAAATTTAATGCTGAATTCAACACAATAAACAGAGGTCATTATTTGCATTACAAGTTAAGTTATGCAGTGAAAACAACACTTAGGGTGAAAATCCCTGTGTATTTATGATGTTACTGTCCTAGCAGTATTTCGTTGGATATCCTTTATTTTTCAAGACAGCAGCACAGCGACGTGGCATTAATAGTGACTGCAAAATTGCTGCCAAAAAAGCAAGGTAAAATGAATGTAATAATGATCAATAATGCACCTCAAAGGTGCTGCATTTATATGATTTATCATAATAAATCCAATAAATGTAAACAATTTATATGTCAGTCTCTTATAGTTGGTAAGGCTCCAGTACAGCGCTCTACTAGGGCTACAGCTGTAATTCTGAACTGGCTCTATAATTATGTATCCATAGAGATAGAAGGTAATAAGCAGATGATTTACATTTCCTGAAATTAAATGCATGTGAACAATGAAGATTACGAAGTGAAAGAGAATGAATTAAGTATGATTATTATTTTCAAACGTCAAGTCAAAATTATAAAAATATTAATAATAATAATGCAAAAAATATCAAAACCTATCTTTAATAATGTTACCTAATTAACTATGCCGTGAGCATCTAAATTTGGCATTGTTCAGAGGATTTGCTCTAGAACCACCAAGCCATCCGTGTATCAAATTAATTTAATTAGATTCTGTTCTCTTCAAATCATAATGGGAATAAAAAAATATATATGAAAGTCACTAGTGAAACATAATATCACCTGTTACTCAAATATGCACTGAAACTACTATTCACAGTACCCCTTCTCTGTATTCTATATGCATATTAATGATACTTGCAACAAAAGACGTGCCTGTCTGAATGAGACTAGGAAAGCTAAGCGGCAAGAGAACAGAGAGATGTTATAGACTCTCTGGTTTGTTAGAATAATACCTCTTTTCCACCAAAAACCCAGGTCCGACCTGGGTTTTTGGACATGGTTCCAACCCTGGTCAGACCCAGGTCAGACCCATTTACACTGCACCTTTGATCTGGATTACTCCCAGGTCAGCCCTGTTCACACTGAACTGAGGTCTGCCCTGCTAAACCTGTGAGGTCATAAAAAGTGGGAGGTGAATGCTCCACAACCACCAATCCGCTCATTTTAGGCATGATCCAGGTCAGATAACCCGGGTTGCACCGTTTACACTGCACCATTACCTGGGTCCATCCTGGGTCCAACCCTGGTAGCTACCTGGGTTGGATTGCAGGGTCACTTGACCAAGGTTATTTTTCAGGGACCCTTTTACACTGAGCTGCGACCCGGGTAGACCCAGCAAAAACCCAGGTTTTTGCTCTGGTGTAAAAGGGGTATAAAATATCAGAAATAAGTAAAACATTAGGCTTTGGGGGCAATTCTTTTCTCCTTGATATGTGCTTGCAATGAATCAAGAATTACGGTAGCCCAACATCGACCACCTTAGGGGTGTAAAGGAAAATGCTTGGTGTTAATGGATGTGAGGAGGCAGTGTTCTAACCGCCTCGCTGGCACTTTGTAGCAACTGCTTTGAATTGAATCACCCCCTAATTATTCAATTAGCAAACTTAAGTCAGTACGAGATTTAAAACTTTCAGTAGATTTCACTGTTAAGCAATTTTACTATGCCCATTTTTTCCTTTATTCATCATATTATGTTTCACTAGTGACTTTCATATATTTTTTTTTATTCCCATTATGATTTGAAGAGAACAGAATCTAATTAAATTAATTTGATACACGGATGGCTGGGTGGTTCTAGAGCAAATCCTCTGAACAATGCCAAATTTAGATGCTCACGGCATAGTTAATTAGGTAACATTATTAAAGATAGGTTTTGAAATTTTTTGCATTATTATTATTAATATTTTTATAATTTTGACTTGACGTTTGAAAATAATAATAATCATACTTAATTCATTCTCTTTCACTTCGTAATTTCATTGTTCACATGCATTTAATTTCAGGAAATGTAAATTATCTGCTTATTACCTTCTTTCTCTATGGATACATAATTATAGAGCCAGTTCAGAATTACAGCTGTAGCCCTAGTAGAGCGCTGTACTGGAGCCATACCAAGTAAATGGATATAAGAGACTGACATAAATTCTTTACATTTATTGGATTTATTATGATAAATCATATAAATGCAGCACCTTTGAGGTGCATTATTGATCATTATTACATTCATTTTACCTTGCTTTTTTGGCAGCAATTTTGCAGTCACTATTATTTTCTTTGCTATATTTGCTATATTTCAATCGTGTTCGGTAACAAAGTGTGACAACATCTGGAGTGGTGACTTTCACCCCTGTTTTTTTTATAACTCATTCAGTTTATTAAAATTCAGTTAAAAGCATGAAAGTAAATCCCCTCTACCTCACCTGTCCTTTAATGGCAGAAAAGCTTTGTTAACTCGCAAATTAAGGAGTTTACTAAATGCCAGATTTTTGTGAAAGTCCTTGCTATATAATTATTAGTCATAGCTAGCTTCAATAAACAAATTGCTGTAGGTATGATAATTATTTCTCCTTTTCAAAGAGGCCCAAGTGTCAGAGGCGTTACTGTACAGTATACAGGCACAGTGGTGTCACAAGAGGGGGGGGCAGGGGTTGTGAGCTGCCAGAGAGGTGACACCAAGGTGCAGGCTCCCCCTCAGTGACAGGAGCCAGGTGCTGTATGGTAGCATTAAGGGCAGCACTCGGCCCCTGTCACAGTGGGGGAGCCGACACTGCCCGCACCTCCGGCACCCCCCACCACCCCAGTGATAACCACAGACCGGGGTTCGGGCTGCAAGGCCACAGCCCCTCCCACAAGGCCACACCCTCTTTCTGGCTGCGCCACGCACATGGCATCCTTCCCCGCACTGGGTGTCACCGCGGGGAGGCATGCCAATGTACATGCATTCTCTTTGTGTTCATGCACAGTGAAATTTTCTGCAGTTTACACTACGCAAACTGGTGCTTGTTCAGCTCAGCATTAGGTCCAAGGTGTGAGATCGTATAAAGCCCCCATTTATCATAAATATATGCTTCTCATCAATGTGGTATTTATAGAAAATCATGGCTTATTTTCACTTTAAAATACAGAAACACCTTCATTGAGCAATTTGATTCCCACTCTCAAATTTCGGGGTAGATGTACTAAGCCTGGGAGAGAGATTTCAACCAATCACCTCTTAACTGTCATTTTTTTCAAACACAGCCTATAAACTGGCAGTTAGGAGCGGATTGGTTGGTGCTTTACTTCTCTCCACTTTATCTCTCTCTCCACGGCTTAGTACATCTCACCCTTCATCCTCAGCAAAAGATGGACCAGAGGGGGTTATATGAAAGTAGAGCTGGCAGCCAAAAGCGACAATACTGTGCCACCTCCCTATATCCTTCCATCTGATACAATCACTATAGTCCCTTCTACATACAATCATTGTTAGAGTGAATAAATGGAAATGTATGAGCAGATGTAACGGTGACTTGTGACCAAGTGGAAATCATTCATTTGTTTGGAATGCTAACTCTGCCACTGTGACTGGAAAGAGATGCCAGGCTTATATTCTGTTTCTGTGTCTCATGCCCTTGGGAAAGTCAAAATTAGATTCCTGTGTCTATATGAGTCTTGTGCAAGTAATAATCTGTCACTGGAGGAGGTGGCTCTTTTCTCAAATGCTACCGAAATTCCAATACTTACAGTAATTTATAATTTTTTCTGCAATTAATGAATGAGCATAATAAAGAAATGATTTTAAGGTGATCCTGCGCACGATAACAGGTAAAATAAAAAAATAATCAATGGGGGGTTTATATAGGTAATCAATATTTTTTTAGTAAACTAATATATATTTCGTATGAGAAATTAAGCCTTTGTAAATCAGGTGTCAGCCTCAGATCTACTAGGACAAGAGCAAAACTAGTAGTGATCATATTTTTTGAGATTAACTCTAAAAGAATGTTTGTTTCAGTTTAGGAAAACAAACTACCTTGGGCCTGATTCTCAGTCGCACCCAAGGCCAAAGTTGATCGAGTTGAGAGATTTTTTGCTACTGCTCATTATATACCCAAGTCGCACCCTGCATGTGTCCCGATCATGCTCGTGCAGAGTCAAAGTTGTTACATCAGACACATGCACAAAGATTAGAAAATGTATTGGGCTTCCTGGGCGGTGACAGGGAGGAGTCTAAACAGATGCATGGAGATGATTCGTCTTATGGGCATGTTATGGGAGTGTTGTGGGCATGTTGCTGAAGTGTTTGTGTGCACAGATGGTCAATCTTTCAGTTTGGAGCCCATACTCGGTTGTGAAATCTATACCTGCCATAGGACTGGTGCAAGTTTTCCTGTTACAAACGATAGTGGTATCTAAAGACTCACCAGGTGTTATTACAGCACCTACAGACATCTCAGTCCTTGCACATTCATATGCTTGGATATATGCTAGGGAAAAAGTTGCAGGCATACGACCACCAATAGACACAGCTGCAGCCGCTTCTGGGTCCACCTCTGAATCAGGCCCCTTGACTTTTGATTGCTTGAAAAGTTAGATTTAGATCCATTAAAAGTGCTCAGTACATTTAATGTCACAAACATATTTTCCTTTGGTACATTAAGACCATACACATGCTCATACCCTCAGAACCATCCCTTTCATTCTCTTCCTTTGAGGTTCATGCTATTCCCTTTTCTAACCTGTTCACCTTTGAGTAGCTGTCACCTATCACCCCCCTGACTCTATCTCCATATTCTTTGCTTCCTGGCTCCCCTACTTCTTTTCTTCAGGCCATACATTCCTCATCTTAGGTGACTTCAATATCTCTATCAATGTCCCCACTGCCTCTAAACTCCTTACACATCATCTTTTGGTCTCTCTCAATGGACCCCCTCACCCTACCATGTGAGTGGACACTCACTTGATCTAGTCTTCAGTTACCTTTGTATTATTTCTGACTTTACCAATTCCCTGTCTCTGACCATCATCTTCTTTCTTTTAACTTATCTCTCACTCCTTTTCCACCTGGGCCTTCCAAGGCTACCATCACCAATGGTAACCTTGAGGCTATTGACACTATGCCCTTATCCTCTCTGCTCAACTCACTTCTCTTCCCCATTGTCTCTCTCCTGTCCTGACCAAGCTGTTATCGTGGTCACTACTCACTTTCATAGATACATGCCTCAACCTTGGCATTATAAAGGCATACTTGTAAAAGTGTTCATGAACCACTGAGGGACAGTGGAGAAACTTGCACTCCAATTCAGACTTACTCCATTTCAAATATATGTTCATGACCTAACAGTGCTGCCTTTTCCTTCTCTAAACAATCTTATTTCAAGACCCTTATCTCCTCCCAGTCCTTCAACCCTGTCAGTGCTTTACCACTTTCAGTTCCCTTATCTGCACTCCCCTCCTTGCCTTCCTTTCTCACTCTTTGCCTTTGACTTTGTCACCCACTTCATATCTAAAATTTGTCAAGACATCACATTCCACCAGATCCTTTTCATCCCATCCTGCCTCTTCCCATCTTTCCCAACTCTGACTTCTCACCAGTGTCTGGAGACTAAATCATGGCCTTAATTTGGTCCTCGTACCTTCCACCTCTCCCCTTGTCCCTATACACCTACTCTGCTTCCTCTGTCTGGTTGTCTATTCCCATTTTGCCAGTCTCTTCAATCTTTCCCTGTCATCAGACACTGTCCCCTCTGCATTCAAGCATGCCCTTGTCTTTCCCATTTAAAAAAAACTCCACTCTAACTACTGCCCAATCTCTCTATATGTCTCCAAACTCCTTGGGGTAAATTTACTAAAGTGAGAGTTTTTAGAAGTGAGTTTTAAAAGTGATGTTGCCCATAGCAACCAATAAGATTCTACTTAACATTTAACTAATGCCTTCTAGAAGATAATATCTAGAATCTGATTGGTTGCTATGGGCAACATCAATTTTAAAACTCATTTCTAAAAACTTTCACCTTAGTAAATTTACCCCCTTGAGTGAATTGTCTACAACTGCCTTACCATCTTTATTTCCTCCCAATCCCAGCTTGACCAATTTCAGTCTGGCTATTGTCCTCTCCACTCCACATAAAGATGGGGAGGCACTGGCTAGTATCAGGGCCAGATTTACACACATATATATGAACCTTCCCCACTTGCACAGATCTCCCCCCTCACACGGATGCCCCTCCACACACAGATCCTCCTCACACATATCTTCCACTAGCACAGAAGATCCCACTAGCACAAACAATTTCCCCAACACACACACAGATCTCCCCTGAGCTCTTACTGCCTCATCTCTCGTCTCTCCCTGTATTTCCATGGAGTGTTGTAGTTTTTATTGAGTTTTGCCTGTAAAATCGATCAGAATAGCACAAAGAAGATATTAATTATTTACAAATATCTTCTTTGTATTATTCTAATCATTTTTGTAGTCAAAACTCTGTAGTCTGACAGGGAATGTGACAGGATAGGCTCTGCCTCCCCTGCCTACCCTGCCTACCCTGCCTACCCTGACTGCACATCCCTGGACAACACTAAACAGAGTGACTACTTGTTCATGGGAATAAAAAGTCAGTTTTGCATGGTTCAGTACAGAGTTCATTGTTACTGATACTGTATATATACAGCATAGTTTAACACCTTTTGATCCTGGCTTATTGAAAAATACACACAGTACATACACAACATGTGACTCACTCTGCCACTGCCAGTGCCAGTCACAGCTCCAAGCTCCTGAGTCCTGCGATTGCCCTGCCTCTTCTCTCCTTCTCTGCTCCTGCACTGCTGGCTGCTGGAGGTGGAGCCATGATGTGTCACTCACGTGCTCCGCAATGGCCCATGGGAGGAGCTGCTGCAGCTGGGCAGTCACAGCAGCCCTCCCGTAAGTCACTTCACATTACTGCTTAATGGGCTTCTGCAGCACGTGCAGTAGCTCATTTCTTACTGCTGCCCAATTGGAGCTGAGCTCTGAATGTGGTAGCGGCCATCACAGCCACTGTCCAGTCAGTGTAAAGCGGACCAAAAGAGGGCAGAGGGGATCAGCTCAGCGGAGACTTCCCAACTGTCCCGGTGGCCCAATCCGCCCCTACCCTCACCCAATCCTTTCCAATTTACATCTCTAACCTCATCTCCCTTCACTGATTACTTTCTCCCACTCCTACCTCCAAGATCTTGCGCGTGCTGAACCCTACCACTGAACCACTCACCCTCTTGCTCTATCAAAGCCTTGCAATTCCCATCTTAACCCATTGCTCCATGCTCCTAGCTCATTGTCTCTCCCCTCTATGTTACCCCTGTCTGCCACTCCCTTTTAGACTGTAAGCTCTCACAAGCAGGTGCCCTTTCCTTCTCTCACTCAAACCGTCATCTCCTCACTGCCCACAACAGCTCCAAAACTTTGGGTACAGCCGACAAATGCTTACTTGTGTATCATGATGGCTGCTGCAGCAATGTTTATAAACCATGTTTATATCCTGCAATGTTCTGTATTGTAAGTCACTTTTTCCTTGTCTTGTTAATAATGTTTCTATATATGTACTTAGTAAGGCACCGTGAACCCTTGTGGCACCATATAAATAAAGTATAATACTAATAATTGAGCAAGATTGTAAAAAAAATTATTTAATACATCATAAACAGTACATCCAAAAACATAACTGCATCATCTCAATACAGGAACTTCACAATCTTATGGGTTCAAACACACACCTCCATCTTTGAGATCAAATAAAAAGCACATATAAGTCCTCATATAACTTGCTTATAAGTACAATTCAACAAGTAGGATGATATAATGTATTAAATAAATACAGTTTATGCAGAAATTTGACTGCTTTTCTGGTCTAAATCCTGACCTACTCTAAATAAAATAACTTGATTTAGCAATGGGACTTATAACCATTTTCATAGTAGAAGTTTGGTTTTAAAGAAAACCGAACACATCCAAACTTGAGGTTTCCAAGTGGATCAGAGTAAATTTTCCCAGAAATGTCGAATCTTGCATGTTTTGGATTGCATATAAGAGTCCTACCCTTGTGACAACATTTTACACACAGGAGAGTGAATGGAGAATATGTGGGCTCTCTTTATAGAGAGTTGTAGGTAGATGCAGTGGGTGGGAAGGGTGTAAAAGACTGCAGGCATCGTTGTGACTGTGTGTGTGTTTGTTGTCAGACACTAGCTAGCAACTGCAATCCAGGGCAATCTGTAAACAGGCAACTGTCACTGTGTGTTTGTTTCTCAGACACTAGTAACACCTGCTTTCCACTGCAACAAGGTCTTGTGTATGTTTGTTAGAAGTAAACTTGAAATGAGCTGCACTTACAATTGTTTTTTCACAAGGATATCTATCTACACTGCAGTCTATATTGTCCTTTGTGTATTAGAGCAGAGACTGAGTGTAATTTGAAACTTAGCTGTCCAAAAATAGTGTGCTGTGTCTGAGTGAGCTGCACACCAAAGAAGACATATTTTCCTGTTTTAAAAACAAATATTCAAGTCTTTTATAATTAAAGTTAAATCATATTTCAAGGGAAGATTGTGTATTCTTGAGAGGCAGCATATGTTACTGTACTTGCTGGGTGAGATCGTTTGCCTGGTTGCTGCACCCCAAAATTATAAAAGTGCAAAAAAGCCTTTTTTTCTGCTGTCAAAAAAAACAACTCAAGTATTTTATATTTCAATTGATAGCATATATCAAGGGAATACCCCATGTTTTGAGAGACAGCATATATTACTGGGTGTAAATACCCCAAAATGTATAAGTGCAAAAAAAAAAATGTTTCTGGTCTCAATCAAAATCTCAAATATTTTAATAAAACTACATTGTAAAGCCAACAGTCCCTCATTTCTCAATCTCATTGTACATTTACTTGGTGTGGTGGCAGTTAAGTTCAACCACAGTCAGGCAACTTCTGTAACCTGGTATGAACCACCTTCTAACTCTGAGTCTTCCTTTAAACAGGGAGATCAGTGTACAAAAATAACATTAAGGCTGAAAAACAAACTTTGTGTTAACAACCTTTTTAGATCCCTGAAAATAGTCTAAGGGTGTCCACGAGTGCTGTGTCTTTTTTTATATACTACATAAGGATGGGTGGGCACAATTCCATTGTGCACCAGTAAACATCAAAATTATATGAACACAAAGTTCTGACCACATGTAGACAAGGTTACAAGTCGCCACACAATTATTGCCACTGTGCTTCCGTACAATCAATGTGAATAGTGATGGCCACAGTATATGGGATATACTAATAGACGCCCTCTGGTAATGAGACTCTCTTTATTATTCCCCCTAATTGACTATTAATTGACTATGATGAGTACAGATCATCTGAGTTGCTCATTTCAGTTTTTTCTCCGTCAGTAGATATTGAAGTATCAGCTCCAGCTTCTCAAATCCCTTTTAAAGGTCACAGCAGCAGCATAAATCTCGTTCTGAAATTGTCACTTGTCACAGACATTGATGTTCTGTATCTTGCATCTTGTATCTGTATGACTTGATTGATTGGGCCTGTGATTTGCTGGTTTGAGTAGGCTGTGCAATACTGTCCATCTCTGAATCAGGCCCTCTATGCAATGTAGTGTTGATTCCTTCACTCCTCTTTTATTATTGGTATCCTTATACAATATATAGATATGTATGTAGTGAATGATACAGAGAAACATGAGCTGTCTATATCCCTATCAGCTTGTGTACTCAAACTTTTGCACATCTCTGTTTATTCTTCCATGCATTTATATGATTGTATCCTCTGTTGTTTCTATTTCAAACTAGGGGTGTGCACCGGCCACTTTTCGTGTTTTGTGTTTTGGTTTTGGATCAGGATCTTTCTTCGTGTTTTGGATCTGGATTGGTTTTGCCAAAACCACCCTTCCATGTTTTGGGTTCTGGGTTTTGTGTTTTGGATCTGTATTTTTTTTTTAAAAAGCATAAAAACAGCTAAAATCACAGAATTTGTGGGTTTTTCTGCTCCTATGCTATTATTAACCTCAATAACCTTCATTTCCACTCATTTCCAGTCTATTCTGAACACCTCACACCTCACAATAGTGTTTTTATGTCCAAAATCTTGCACCGAGGTAGCTGGATGACTATGCTAAGCGATACGAGTGGGCGGCACAAACACGTGGCCCATCTAGGAGTGACACTGCAGTGGCAGACAGGATGGCAGTTTGAAAAACTAGGCCCCAAACAGTACATAATGCAAAGTAAAAAAGAGGTGCAAGATGGAATTGTCCTTGGGCCCTTCCACCCACCCTTATGTTGTATAAACAGGACATGCACACTTTAACAAACCAATCATTTCAGCGCCAGGGTCTGCCACACGACTGTGGCTGAAATGATTGGTTTGTTTGGGCCCCCACAAAACAAGCTGGCAATTAATCTGTCCCTGCACAAACTGGCTCTATGGAGGCAAGATGTCGTCCTCATCCTCCTCATCCACTGATTCCTCACCCTCTTCAGTGTTGTGTACATCCTCATCCTCACAGACTATTAACTCGTCCCCGCTGGAATCCACCACCACAGGTCCCTCTGTACATTCTGGAGGCTGGTCTCCCTGGAAGAGTTGATAATTCATTTTTCTGAACATCATCTTCTCCACATTTTGTGGAAGCAACCTCCTACATCTTTCGCTGACAAGGTTCCCGGCTGCACTAAACACTCTTTCGGAGTACACACTGGAGGGGGGGCAACTCAGGTAAAATAGAGCCAGTTTGCACAGGGGCCTCCAAATTGCCTCTTTTTCCTGCCAGTACAGGTACAGACTGTCTGACATACCAACTTGGATGCTGTCACCGATGTAATCCTCCACCATTCTGTCAATGGTGACAGTATCATATGCAGTGACAGTAGACATGTGAGAAATTGTTGCCAGGTCCTTCAGTCCGGACCAGATGTCCAAACTTGGTCCTGCCTGCCCTGCATCACCGCCAGTGGGTTGCTTAGGATGCCTAAGTTTTTTCCTGGCAGCCCCAGTTGTGGGAGAAAATGAAGAAGGAGCTGTTGACGTGTCACGTTCCGCTTCAGCTGACAGTGTTTTCACCAGCAGGTCTTTGCACCTCTTCAGGCTTGTGTCGGCCGGAAAGAGAGACACCACATAGGCTTTAAACCTATGATCGAGCACGGTGGCCAAAATGTAGTGGTCTGATTTCAACAGATTGACCACCATGGAATCCTGGCAAAGCGAATGAAGGGCTTCATCTACAAGTCCCACATGCCGAGCGGAATCGCTCCATCTTAGCTCCTCCTTCACTTTCTCCAGCTGCTTCTGCAAAAGCCTGATGAGGGGAATGACCTGACTCAAGCTGACAGTGTCTGAACTGACTTCACGTGTGGCAAGTTCGAAGGGCTGGAGAACCTTGCACAACACGGAAATCATTCTCCACTGCGCTTGAGTCAGGTGCATATCCCCTCCTTTGCCTATGTCATGGGTGGATGTATAGGCTTGAATGGCCTTTTGCTGCTCCTCCATCCTCTGAAGCATATAGAGAGTTGAGTTCCACCGCGTCACAACCTCTTGCTTCAGGTGATGGCGGGGCAGGTTCAAGAGTGTCCAGTCTTCGGCACGCAGTCGCTGAATGGCGAAAGTGGCCAGAAATTTTTCGGGCCACCCAAAGCGTCTCCTGCACGCCCCTGTCGCTTTTCAGAAAATTCTGCACCACCAAGTTTATTGTGTGAGCAAAACATGGGACATGCTGGAATTTGCCCAGATGTAATGCCCGCACAATATTGGTGGCATTGTCAGATATCACAAATCTCCAGGAGAGTCTAAGTGGGGTAAGCCACTGGGCGATGATTTCCCTCAGTTTCTCTAAGAGGTTGTCGGCGGTGTGCCTCTTACTGAAACCGGTGATACACAGTGTAGCCTGCCTTGGAACGAGCTGGCATTTCTGAGATGCTGCTACTGGTGATGCTGCTGTTGTTGCTGCGTAAGGTGATATATTTACCCAGTGGGCTGTCACAGTCATATAGTCCTTAGTCTGCCATGTTCCACTTGTCCACATGTCCGTGGTTAAGTGGACATTGGGTACAACCACATTTTTCAGGACAATGAGGACACTTTTTCTGATGTTTCTGTACAGTCTCGGTATCGCCTGCCTAGTGAAGTGGAATCTAGATGGGATTTGGAACCGGGGACACACTACCTCCATCAATTGTCTAAATCCCACTGCACTAATGGCGGATACCAGATGCACGTCTAACACCAACATAGCAGTCAAGGCCTCAGTTATACGTTTTGCTTCAGGATGACTGCTGTCGTACGTCATCCTCCTCGCTAAGGACTGTTGGAGGGTCAATTGTTTAGTAAAAGTAGTGGTGTTCCTACTTCCTCTCTGGGATGATGAACAACTCCCAGCAGCAGCAACAGCAGCAGCGGCAGCAGGAGGCGTAGCAATGCAGGATCCTCTGGAGGAATCCCAGATAGGAGAGTCAGTCATGCCAGTGACATGGCCTGCAGGACTACTTCCGATCCTGACTAAGGAGGAAATTGACGAGGAGGGAGTTGACGGTGTGGTTTGCAGGCGCATGGATACAACAGGACAACGGGATTTAGGTGTCCCTGGACTGCTTACGGTCTTAGCCAAAGTTTCTGAACTTGACAGTAACTTTTTATGAACGCGCTGCAGGTGCCGTATAAGGGATGATGTTCCTAGGTGGTTAACGTCCCTACCCCTACTTATTTCACCTTTACATATGGTACATATGGCAAGACAGTTGTTGTCCAGATTTGGATAGAAATATTGCCAGACCAAAGAGGTGGAATGTTTGGTCTTCTGCATAGGCATGACCGTGATGTGCTTTTTCATCCCACGGACAACAACTGGCTCCCCCGGAGCCTGATTTAAACAAACCACATTACCATCAGAATCCTCCTCGCCAACTTCCTCCTCAGCACCAGCTACACCAGTATCCACATCCTGTTGTACTTCAACAGTGACATCTTCAAGTTGCATATAAGCAAGAGGACTGTGGGTGCTCCTTTCAGCACTTGCAGGGGGCGTGCAAATGGTGGGTGCTGGGAAGGTCAGGCATCGCTACCGCCACCACACTTGGACTCTCCTTGGGGATTTGTGATATCTTCTTAGAATGCACAGTTCTTCGCTGTGCTTTTGCCAGCTTAACTTGTTTGATTTTTTTAGCGGGAGGAGGGCTTCCATCGTCATGTGAAGCTGAACCACTAGTCATGAACATAGGGAAAGACCTTAGCCGTTCCTTGCCACTCCGTGTCGTAAATGGCATATTGGCAAGTTAACGTTTCTCTTCAGATGATTTACATGTTTTTTTCAAGGTCATTTTCCCGAACTTTGTCATTTGGGATTGTATGTGCCCTCTTCTATGACATTGGGCATCGGCCTTGGCAGACGACGTTGATGGCATGTTATCGTCTATGTCATGACTAGTGGCAGCAGCTTCAGCACTAGGAGGAAGTGGTTCTTGATCTTTCCCTATTTTATTTTTATCGGGAGAAAGTTTGGTCCTCCATTTATGTTATATTGATATATACGTGCGGCTAAGGTGCACACTAACACAGAAAATAATTTTGTATTTCTGTTGGAGACTAGTGCACTTTGTGGGTTACACCACCCTTTAAGAAATGAGCCAGCCGGCTCTTTACTTATGGGACACAGGCGCACGCTTGGCGCTGCTCCTTTGTTGATGCACGTGCAACTACAGCCCACACAATTCATAAAGACAGAAAAAAAAAGAATTTTTTATTCTATGTGGAGCGCACTTTGGGGGTTACACCACCCTTTAACAGACAGACGCATGCTTGGCGATACTGCTTTGAGGATGCATGTACAGTACAGACAATTCACAAACACAGAAGAAAATGTTTTATTTTTGTTGGAGTGCACTTTGGGGGTTACACCACCCTTTAACAGACAGACGCACGCTTGGCGCTGCTCCTTTGTTGATGCACGTGCAGCCACAGTGCACACAATTCACAAACACAGAAAATATTTTTTTATTTTGTTTGGAGTGCACTTTGGGGGTTACAGCACCCTTTAACGGTCAAGCCAGCCGGCCCTTTACCTATGACACAGGCGCACACTTGGCGCTACTTTGTTGATGCACATGCAGCTACTGGGCACACAATTTACAAACACAAAAAAATATATTTTTTTATTTTTTTGGGAGTGCACTTTGGGGTTACAGCACCCTTTAATGGTCAAGCCAGCCGGCCCTTTACTTATGACACAGATGCAAGCTTGGCGCTACTTTGTTGATGCACGTGCGGCTACTGCGCACACAATTCACAAACACAAAAAATATATTTTTTTTTATTTTGTTTGGAGTGCCCTTTGGGGGTTACAGCACCCTTTAATGGACAAGCAAGCTGGCCCTTTACTTATGGGACACAGGCATACACTTGGCGCTGCTCCTTTGTTGATGCACATGCAGCCACAGTGCACACAATTCACAAACACAGAAAATATTTTTTTATTTTGTTTGGAGTGCCCTTTGGGGGTTACAGCACCCTTTAACAGACAAGCCAGCCGGCCCTTTACTTATGGGATACAGGCGCACGCTTGGCACTACTTTGTTGATGCACGTGCGGCTACTGCGCACACAATTCACAAACACAGAAAAAATATTTTTTTTTTTGCACTTGGGGGGAACACCCCTGATGGACAGAGCACCCCATTGACAACACTACAGCACCCCTTTAGGACTGGGACACTGCACAGGACTTTGGAGTGGACAATTGACTGCATAACACAGTCCAGCCAGCCCCTATGGACTTTGGAGGAGTGAACACAGCCCCTATGGACAACAGCAGCACAGCACAACACAGCCAGCCCCAATGGACTTTGGAGGAGTGGACACAGCCCCTATGTACAACAGCAGCACAACACTACACTACACAGCCCAGCCAGCCCTAACTCCCACCGTCCCTCTTCACTGTCCACAGCTTATATAGAATCCAAAACCCGCGAGACCCGGAAGGCGAGATGATGATGTTTTGCCTCGATTTCAGATCCGAGTCAGGCGGGAAAAGTCGAGCCTGACTCGGATCGGCCTCGGATCGGCGGGGCTCGGGGGGGTTCGGATTTCAGAAATCCGAACCCGCTCACCCCTATTTCAAACTAATAAAAATTATTTGTAAAAAAAAAAAAAAAACATTCTTGGGTGTCCTCTTTGGCCAGATACATAGCAATGCTTTCAATCTTCTAGCTCAGTGGTTCTCAAACTCATCCTCAGGACCCCACACACTTCATATTTCCAGGTCACTCGGCAGATGCACAGGTGTATTTATTACTCACTGAAACATTTTAAAAGATCCACAGGTGGAGCTAATTGTTTCACTTGTGATTCTGTGAGGAGATCTGGAAAACATGCACTATGTGGGGTCCCGAGGACAGAGTTTGAGAACCTGTGCTCTAGCTTGTTACATGTAAAGGATCAATATGGTCAGGTTAATCTGTTCTCTTTAAATCAGACCTTTGCAGTCCTAGTGCATTAAAAATGTGTTGTTTTCTTGTACTGTCAGTTTCGTTAAGCTGGCCATACACTGACCGATAATCGCTCAGAATCGCCATATAATCTGAACAACTATTGTTCAGTTTATGAACATTAATGATAATCGTTCAATTCACAAAAAACATTTGGGATTGTTTGATTTGATAATGAAATATGTATGTTGATCAAAACTGTTCAGTCACGCAGCCCCTTGTCCATTTCAACAGATTGTGTGGTCCATCATGCGTCTACTGTATGGCCAGCCTTAACCAAATTCCTTGAGTGACTGATGCCAGTTCTCTTAAGCAGTAATAAAGCTCTGAAGCAATTACTGGTGGAAATGGTGCCGATTTTAGCGTATGAGGGAGAGTTGGAGTTGTGGCTGACGGAAACTTTATTTTTACCTTTGATTATCAATTTTGTTCCTGCAGTTCTTTTATCAACCACTGAGTCACTATTTCATTATTATTATGATGATGATGAAAACACACCCCTTTGACCCCACCACTATGACTTTCCAGCAAGACTTCTAATAGTACCTGTGTACAGTTAGGGCAGTTGGGAGCTTAGGTGACATAGTAGCAATGGAACTCTCATTTAGTAACATCTGTGGCTCTGTGCCTTTTAGTTACCTGGTTACAAGTTAGTATATTCTTGCTAACATCAAAGGGGGGACATGGATGAGCAAGAGATAAAGGTTTACAACAAATACTCCAAAATGAAGCCATGTGTTGGTGGAGGCCTTTAGACTGTCAGAGTTTTACATACTTGAAGTGAAATATCAATGAGACGTTGTGACTGTGAAAACCATGTGTGGGGACCAATTTACTCATTTATGCAGAAACATTTCTGTTTTTAAGGGGTTATTGCTTAAAAAAAAGTATTTTGAGCTACCAACCCCCATATGTCAAGTAGTAGAATTGTGAAACCTGCCTCTGTGTGACTCAGTACATTAAAAACCTTTGTGATGGGGTTCAGAACTTAAAGTAAATAACTAGAAGTTTTACACATTGAGCTTATCTATACATTTTTTTCTATGTTGCAAAGCCAAGTTAATGAATTATCTATCCTTTTATATTAATGTATACAAAATGTTTAGAGAGGTTCATTCATCAATGTCATTTTTTAATCAAATACATAACTTGGTTGCATTAGTATATTATAATCGCATACCACTGGAGAAGAGGAAGCGCCTAATTAAAATGCCTATGATACTTCAGTGTTGAGGCAAGAGTTCAAATAGCAATTTATGTTTGATAAAATAGGAGATTACAATACAATGCACAGGGATATATTATAAGAATGTGAAGGGCTCTAACCAAACTCCATTTCAGCTCACCGTGTCATAGCGTGGTTTGCAGTCGAACAGTTTGCAGAATTTATTTTTAATTTTCATTCCCAGCGGATTGAAAAGTCAGTCTTTGCTCTTAATAAGAACAGGAGATTTACCAATGGAATAAATGATTGTCCCATAAAAGAAAAAAAAGTTCCCTTTGGATCACAAGCATTTCCCTTTGGAGGAAGTTTATCCTTTGAATTACAAGATCACCTAAGATTACTGTAAGTTGGTGAACAGAGGACCTGATTTTGTTCGGATCGCAGTTACTAATACGTGCGCAATTGGCCAAGCATTGTGTAATGCGTGTGCATCGCAGTGCGCGTGCACGAACCAGCCACTGCAATTAGGACAGCGACCTCGGTGACTACGCAGACCCATCGCAGAGTGATTGACAGGAAGTACCGTTTGTGGATGGTGCCGGGGGGTGGTCGGTGAAACGCAGGCGTGCCAGGGCATTTGAACACCGTTGCATGGGCGTGCATAAATTATACACTACGATGCCCTACGCAACCTGAGGCCTGATAACGTGCGCTGAAGTTAGCAACTTCTGAGTAAAGTCTGACCTTGTGAAAGTGTGCGTGAGGCTGCGATGGTGATCGATTGTACCAATGATTTTGCAGCCTTGCTAAACATTAGGGATGTGTGTAAGGTAAAGTGGGCATCCTGTAGTGCTGTGACGGCATAGTGATCACAATGACTAGGCATACTATTGCAGTTGAACTGCGTGTGTAATCGCTATTGCAATCAAAAAAGGAATGAGTTTTATTTCAATATAAATTTAACAATTGTGACTACCCCCATGTTTTGGTTTTGGTTTTGGATCTGGATCTCCCTTGGTTTTGGATCTGGATTGGTTTTGCCAAAACCTCACCTCCGTGTTTTGTTTTCGGGTTTTGGTTTTGGATCTGGATTTTTTTCTTAAAAAAATAAAAAAAACAGCTAACATCACATAAAATGGGCCTTTTTTTGTTCCTACAATATTAATAACCTCAATAACATTTATTTACACCTGTTTCCAGTCAATTTTGAGCACCTCACAGCTCACAATAATGATTTTTTTCATCTAGTTAAGGGCCAAAAGGTTGCATCCAGCTTGCTGGCTCAAAACTGATTGATATAATTATTAATAGAGTTGAGGACTGTGCAAAAATGATGGTTGTGATACCCTTGAGGATTGAAGAATTGATAGTTGATAGTTGGTGCAGCCCCTGGCTGTAAAATTGCTAATAAATTAGTTAAAAAACAATTCATAGGGTGCAGCCCCTGGCTGAATAATTAATAAAAATAAATTCATTGGTGTAGCCATTGGCTGTAAAATTGATAATACATTAATTAAAAAACAATTCATTGGTGCAGCCCCAGGCTGAATAATTAATAATAAAAAGAAAGTAATTGATGCAGCCCCTGGCTGTAAAATTGATAATAAATTAATTAAAAAACAATTCATTGGGTGCAGCCCCTGGCTGAATAATTAATACAAAGAAATTCATTGGTGCAGACACTGGCTGTAAAATTGATAATAAATTAATTTAAAAACAAATCATTGGTTCCTAAAACAACCATAACATTAATAATGGAAATGAAAAAGGTGCAAGATGGAATAGCCCTTGGGCCCTCCCACCCACCCTTATGTTGTATACAAAACAGGACATTCACAGTTTAAGAAACCTATTATTTCAGCGACAAGGACTGCCAATTGTGGCTGAAATTATTGGTTTGTTTGGACCCCCTTAAGTTAAAACAAGCTGCCAATGTGCATTCGACATGGAAATGATCCGATACACAAACTGGCTTTACATTACAACATCAGATGTCGTTGTCGTCCTCGTCATCCCCATCAGTGTGTACATCCTCTTGTTCACACAATATAAATTCATCCCCGTTGGAATCCACCATAGGTGCCTCTGTAATTTTTGGATGTAATTGTTGGTAGAGGTCTTCCTCATGGAATTTGTAATTCATTTTAATGAACATCATCTTTTCCACATTTTGAGGAAGTAACCTCCTACGCCGATCACTGACAAGGTTGCCAGCTGCACTGAAAACTCTTTCAGAGTACACACTGGAGGGTGGGTAACTTAAGTAATGCAAAGCCAGTTTCTGTATGGGACTCCAAATTGCCTCTTTTTCCTGCCAGTACTGAAAGGGACTGCCTGACATGCCTATTAGGATGTTACCTCTGAAATAGTCCTCCACCATTCTGTGAATGGATACCGTATCACACATAGTCACAGTAGAAGACATGTCACTAGTAGGCAGTTCTTTCAGGCCCGACCAGATGTAATTTTTTGGTGAACGATCTACATGACCAGCAGGCATGCTGTGAAGAAAATTTTGTTTTTTCCTGGCAGCTGCAGAAACTGAAGGAGGAGATGATGGCGTTTCACATGCGGCTGCAGCAGATACCAATTTTTTTTACCAATAGCTCTTTGCACAGTTTTAGATTTCAATCTGTTGGAAAAAAACTCACAAGGTAGGACTTAAACCTAGGATCCAGAATGGTCGCCAAAATATATTTTTCAGATATCAATAGATTGGTGACTCGTGCATCCTGGTTATATCCCTGGATGGCCTTTTGCTGTTCCTTCATCCGCTGAAGCATATAGAGGATAGAATTCCACCGACATACTACCTCTTGCTTCAGCTGATGGCAGGGCAAATTTAACAGTACCTGCTGGTCATGCAATCTTCGACAAGTGGTCACCGAATGTCTAAAATATCCAGATATTTTGCGGGCCATTGTGAGCATCTCCTGCACAAGCGTGTCAGATATTAAAAAACTTTGCACCACCAAATTGTGTGAGCAAAACATTTATCCTTGATAAAGTGCGTCTATCGCATGAAACGCATTGGAGGCTATCAGTGGAGACCACCAGGACATTCTGCACACCTAGCAGAACTCCCCGCATTTACACCATTACCCGCGGCACCCACCAAGTACATCATCACCCAGCGCAAGGCTGGGCCGGTCACGCCGGGATAGAACGCCGAAAATAACCCACAGCTGCAAGCCGTGAGAGACGCTTTACCCCCAGGAGGCAGCAGTGGGAAGGAGCGCGGGGAGCAACACCTCAGTACCATCGGCAGGGATCGCATCAACGCCGGGACAAGACCAACAGGACTTTACTGCCACTTCCATTTCAGGATAGAGGTAGGGAAAGTCAGTGTATACCTTTTTGAAACTTATTAGGTCTCCACTGAATTTATCTCAAAAGAGTTATAAATCATCTATGGTGTTTGTCAAACTTTTTTCTTTTCTTCTCTTTCCTTTTTCCCTCCTTGGTTTATTTATAATTTTATTGGTTTATCACATCAATAGCGCTCTTATTATTTCTTATCAAGACATTTATTTTATATAGAGCTGCTTTTCATTTAGCGTGGCTACGCTGTACCTGCTTTCAAAACATGGGATGTGTTTGAATTCGCCCACATGTAATGTTCTCACAATATTGGTGGCATTGTCTGAAATCACAAATCCCGAGGAGAGTCCAAGTGGGGTCAGCCATTGAGCAATGATTTCCCTGAGTTTTTCTAAGAGGTTCTCAGCGGTATGCCTATTAGTGAAACTGGTGATGCACAGAGTAGCCTGCCTCTGTATCAGCTGTCTTTTGTTAGATGTTGCTGCTGCTGTTGTAGGCAATACCCCTAACCAGTGGGCTGTCACAGTCATATAATCCTTAGTTTGCCCTGCCCCACTTGTCCACATATCAGTCTTCAAGTGGACAGTGGGTACAACGGCATTGCTGAGGACATTAGTAAGGTTTTTTTTATTGTCCTTGTACAGGCTTGGAATTGCTGTTCTAGCAAAGTGGAATATAGAAGGGATCTGGTAGCGAGGACACAGGACCTTAATTAACTGTTGAAAACCCACTGCAGTAATGGTGCATACTGGATGCACATTTAACACCAGCATAGTTGTTATGGTGTCAGTAATCTGCTGTGCAACTGGGTGGTTGCTGTCAAACTTGTTTGACCTTGCAAACAATTGTTTGACAGTTAATTGTTTTTTTGGAGAATACACTACAAGTAGTCTTCCTCCTGGTCCCCTTCTGGGATGATGATCGAGTCACAGCAACAGCAGCAGCAACAGGCGTAGTCAACAAGGATCCTTCTTAGGAATCACGGATAGGAGAGGAGTCAATCATGCTTTGAATACCAACATAGGATGCAGCAGGACTACTCCTGATGACAAATGAGGATGTTGATGATGCAGGTGTTGGTGTTGGATATCGAAGGCGCTTGGATCTCAGACAGCGAGCAGGTAGGTGATACAGGACTTGTTACTTTTTGAGTTTTGGAACTTGGCACCAACCACTTTGGTATTTGATGAATGTGCTCCAAGTGACGTAACAAGGAGGAGGTTCCTAGGTGGTTTAGGTCCCTCCCTCTACTCATTCTTGCTTGGAAATGGGTACATATGGCTTGACAACTGTTGTCCGGATTGGGGTTGAAATAATTCCAAACGTGAGAAGTGGATTTTTTTGTCTTTTGCCCGGCATGACAACAATGGGCTTTGTCTTTTTCAATCCATAGGCAACAGCTGTTGCCTTACTTACACAAAGTACATCCTCGGCATCAACATCCTCATCACCAACATCTTCAAAATCCTCATCATCCTTAGCACTTTCAACTACCAAAATATCCTCCTCCTCCATGTGCAATTCCACAGAAGCATCCTCAATGACTATGTCTGCAAGATGTTGACTGTCCTTACCCACATTTACAGAGGGCACACAAATGTTGGAACTTGGAGGATCCTCCAGTACACTAGTATTTAGGTCTGGCTCACACATGGCAACGGTGGACACATTTGTACTCTACTCGGGATTTGTGATTTCGATTTCTCAGGGCACACAGTTGTTTTTTCCAAAGGGCTATCAGAATCAGTAGTCTTCCTAAAGAAAGGCCAATGCCACATCCTTTCCTTGCCACTTCGTGTAGTGAAGGGCATATTGCCAATTTTTCGTTTATCTAAAGGCAAATTTACTTTCAATTTTTTTTCTTAACTTCAGTACAAGTAGCTTTACCATATCAATGGTGTGACTTAAGCCCTGGGGCACGGGCCTTCATAGAGGACGAGGAACTTGACTGGCTAGATCTTGTGCGGCTAAGCCTAACACGAACAGACAATTATTAGAAAAAAAGACAATTGATTTTAATTTTTTTTATGCTCCAGAACTTGGCCCCAGAGCACAGATTGATCACAATTGGAGTTGGGCAGCACTAGCTTGCGTTGCCGACTTGCTAGATCTTGTGCGGCTAAGCCTAACACGCACAGCCACACAGATAATTATTAGAAAAAAAGACAATTGATTTTAATTTTTTTATGCTCCTGAACTTGGCCCCAGAGCACATATTGATCACGACTGGAGTTGGGCAGCACTAGCTTGAAAAACACCAGCCCAGGACACAGCAGACAGCACAGACAGCCCAGATGAATCAGCAACAGCCCAGATGGACACAGCAAACAACACAGTGACAGCTGTCACAGGCACCAGCCCAGAATGGATCAGCAGTCACCAGCCCAGGACACAGCAGACAGCACCAGCACCTCTCTCAGCCCTACACTACCCATCCTCCCTGTTCAGTCTCCACAGCCAGAGTCAAATGACATCCGTTGCGTGGTCCCTTATATAGTACATTGATCATAGAGATGAAAGCTCGCGAACCACGAGATTTCAGACCGTTTTGCCTCGGTTTCGATATCCGAGTCAGGCAGGAAACTCCGAGCCTGCTTGGATCAAACTCGGTTCGGCTAAATTCGGGTGGGTTCGTATCTGTGGAAACCGAACCCGCTCATCTCTAGTGGACATGCAATTTCTTTGCAGGTCCTCCACATAGGGTCTTCATCCCATATTTACCAGTCCCTGGGTCCACTACAATAGTAGCATACAGTGAATTTCTCTCTTATTAGTGGCAACTAGCTCATCTATGGTTGGCTTACACTTTCATAGGCTGTCTAGCAAAATCTGTGTTTTGTTTTTGCAGGAGACAGCACACTGCCCATTTGTGTGTATTTAATTTGTTACTTTTATTGTGGGATTTATGCTAACCTCCATTAAAATGATTAGGCATTGGAGTTGAATGAGAACACCTCAGTGCTGCTTACATACTGTATACATTCATAACGGCATTCAGCAGATATAAACTGCAGATATATCTCATTTCAATCACATATCAAATACATGCATAAATGCAAAGGACTTGATTCAGAGATGGACACAGACCCGGCCACAAGTGCATCTTTTGGTGGCCTGTCTGTGACTTTATGCATATGACACTATAAAGCCCTACCCTGTATACATCCGTATGAATGTGCGAGGACTAAGGTGCACCCACTGAGTGTCTGTAGATGCTGTAACACTGCCTGTTATGTCTTTACATGTCATCATCAGTTGCACCGTCAAAACTTTTCAGAGTATGGCCTCCAATGTGAGCGACCCAGGAAATCCCAGCAATATTCCAAGAGAATTCTGATACCATATGTATCATTCGCAGCAGCATCTATGTGCGTACACTCTGTTTAACACGTGCGCCATTAGAAATTGTAGGTATTTTACATCTGTGCAGTAGAAAAAAATGTCTCAACTACGTTAACATCAGCATTGCATGTGACTGGAATCACTCCCTTTGCACTTATATTTTTATGCACACACATTGCCAGTGGGCAACAAGCCTTAACCTGAATAAAGTGTTAGGAGCGTGCTCCAGTGCTGTCTCCTGCCCTATGTGAAGCCAGTCAGTCACCTTCATCAAGATGGCCACCGGACCACTTACTGCACATGCACTACCCCACAACCCTACGTCATCTTGGAGTCTGTACGTGTGTGATGTACTGCATGGACGTGCAGCTCATATTACTCCATGTTGTGAGTACCTTCTACATTACCACTGCTGTCTCTGGTTACACAAACCGCTTACTCTGTATTACCACTGACAAACGCTGTTATATCTGCTGTTATCCAAATAAACCTGCAAGCTTGGTTAATGATAATCTGTCTGTCTTAAACTCAATTTCACAATTACGTTGGTGCCTTTTGTTCTACTCCAATAGGACATATCAACATAAAGGCACAAGGTGAAGATGTTGAACCAGAACTTGACTTAAGTTGTCAGACAGACTTTTATAACAAGATTTTATAATCAACAATTGGCATAATTGGACAAACAGGTTAGATGGCTGCATAGCGGTTGCATTCTCAATTATTGCACCTGTCTGTCTATCTATCTATCTATCTATCTATCTATCTGTCTATCGTCACGTGAAAGAAAATTACAAACTTTACAACTAATTTTTCAGAATTGGTAAACAATATTAGAATTCAATATCCTCAGATTAAATAAATCCTTTTATAATGCTGAGGATTAAACACACACTGTAAGCCATGCTATGGTTAACCAATTTTGGACAAATCCCAGCACATAATTAAGTATGTTTTGTCACATCAAATGATCTAACGGATTCTCTAAAGCCATTAAAACAGACATAGTTTTAAAGATTTTCGCAGACTGTACTTTTATTGGAATTTTATTGCAGTTTACAGCTGGGGAGCGTGAACCTTTATACATCCATCTGTATGGACACGTTATAAATATATGTATAAATGACAAGCAGTGAATACCCGTTGCTGAGTGATTATTAATTTCATTCAATGATGCTGAGTGATTATTAATTGTATTCAATGACAAGGAGATTGCTTCTATTTTGGCTCACCTGGCATGTGGAGAGAAAGTGAGAAGGGGGGAGAATTGCACCCATGTGGGATCACACGATATGTAGAGCTGATAACTGCGGAGGGAAGCTGCTATCATCTGGGCTCACCAGGTATGTGGAGAGCAATGATCGCACCCACCCCAAAAGCATTTTCATTATGCAGTCATGGTACCGGGGGACATAATGAATGAGATGGTGTTGGGGTGCCCTCATAGGATCATTCTTCAAGCTTTTTGTCCCTGTCTGTATGTGGAGCACTGTGTAATGTGCTGATCCTGTATGATAAATATACAGTCAGGTGCATAAATATTGGTACATTGACAGAATTTTCATATTTTGGACTCTATTCACCACCACAATGGCTTTGAAATTAAACAAACAAGATGTGTTTTAACTGCAGACTTACAGATTTAATTTGAGGGTAATTACATCCAAATCAGGTGAACGGTGTAGGAACTACAATGGTTTCTATATGTGCCTCCCACTTTTTAAGGGGCCAAAAGTAATGGGACAAAGTAAACAATCCTAAATCTAACTTTCACTTTTTAATACTTTGTTGCAAATCCTTTGCAGGCAATGACAGCCTGAAGTCTGGATCGCATAGACATCACTAGACGCTAGGTTTCATCCCTGGTGATGCTCTGCCAGGCCTCTACTGCAAATGTCTTCAGTTCCTGCTTGTTCTTGGGGCATTTTCCCTTCAGTTTTGTCTTCATCAAGTGAAATGCATGCTCAATCGGATTCAGGTCAGGGGATTGACTTGGCCATTGCATAACATTCCACTTTTTAGCCTTAAAAAACTCAGGTTGTTTTTGCAGTATGCTTCGGGTCATTGTCCATCTGCACTGTAAAGCACCGTCCAATGAGTTCTGAAGCATTTGACTGAATATGAGCATATAATATTACCCGAAACACTTCAGAATTCATTCTGCTGCTTTTGTCAGCAGTCACATAATCAATAAATATAAGGGAACCAGTTCCATTGGCAGCCATACCTGCCCACGCCATGACACTACCACCACCATGCTTCGCTGATGAGGTGGTATGTTTTGGATCATGAGCAGTTGCTTTCCTTCTCCATACTATTCTCTTCCCATCACTCTGGTACAAGTTGATCTTTGTCTCATCTGTCCATAGGATGTTGTTCCAGAACTGTAATGGCTTTTTTAGATGTTGTTTGGCAAACTCTAATCTGGTCTTCCTGTTTTTGTGGCTCACCAATGGTTTATATCTTTTGGTGAACCCTCTATATTCACTCTTGTGAAGTCTTCTCTTGATTGTTGACTTTGACACATATACACCTACCTCCTGGAGAGTGTTCTTCATTTGGCCAACTGTTGTGAAGGGTTTTTTCTTCACCAGGAAAATAATTCTTCTGTCATCCACCACAGTTGTTTTCTGTGGTCTTCCGGGTCTTTTGGTGTTGCTGAGCTCTCCAGTGCGTTCTTTCTTTTTAAGAATGTTCCAAACAGTTGATTTGGCCACGCCTAATGTTTTTGCTATCTCTCGGATGGGTTTGTTTTGATTTTTCAGCCTAATGATGGCTTGTTTCACTGATAATGACAGCTCTTTGGATCTCATATTGAGAGTCGACAGCAACTGATTCCAAATGCAAATGTCACACCTAGAATCAACTCCAGACCTTTTACTTGCTTAATTGATAATGAAATAACGAGGGAAAAGCCCACACCTGTCCATGAAATAGCTTTTGAGTTGATAGTCCCATTACTTTGGCCCCTTAAAAAGTGGGAGGCACATATAGAAACCGTTGTAATTCCTACACCGTTCACCTGATTTGGATGTAATTACCCTCAAATTAAATCCGAAAGTCTGCAGTTAAAGCACATCTTGTTTGTTTCATTTCAAAGCCATTGTGGTGGTGAATAGAGGCCAAAATATGAAAATTCTGTCAAAGTCCCAATATTTATGCACCTGACTGTATATAATAAGAACATGTATGGAACACACAGAACATGCATGGAACCCAAATGTGTGTCCGGGAATCACATGAGAAGGCCTGTCAGCAGCTCAAGTCACCATGGTAACCAACCTGCTTCCTCTGAACCCACTTACCTTCAGGCAGCCTGCAGTGAGGTACAGCAGGGGGATGCACGCTCTCTCCTGCCACTGCCCCGGGACTCTCACTGACACATCCCAGACATCATCCGGACTGGGGATAGGAGTGTATGAGAGAAACACACCTCCTCCAATCCTGTCACTGAGGGTGGAGCCAGATTCATCCTGTGTTCATTCACGTGCTGGGGAGGGAGGGCACAATGTTCTATTGCCCAATCCCGGGAGGTGGAGCCTGAGTTATGTCAGATTAGTAATTAAAATATTATTTTACCTCCAAGCTCAAAAATGAATGATTTTATAATATATATATATATATATATATATATATATATATATATATATATTTGTATAGGATGTATAGAATGGCGCTCTGGTTCAAGTCACAAGTGATATTGCACCATAGTGCAAAAAATAAAGTCCAGTTAGTGCTAACAGGTGTGACACTTAGATCCCTTTTGGTGAAGGTGGCAGCAGTCTTCCCGTATTCCTGAATGGCAGTCAGGGTGAATGTGATCTGGAAATAGTGTAGTATTTAAAAATATTTTTAGCACGTGCTCGAATATAAATGTGCGTACCAGAAAATAAATCTTTAAAGCTTATTTGTAGGTCTTTTACTGGGACCTCATATGGTGGGATGTTTTCACAGCTTCGGGGTGACCAGGAACCTTAAATAAGATTGGCTCACATCGAGCCAATACAAGCACATATAGTCTAGTAATTTTATGTCCAAAAAGAATGGTGTGGTAAAACAGTTAAGAATGCGTACCAGAATGTTACTTGAATCTCTGCATAAAGTACTAAGTCGCCTCTTCAAACTCACATGGTGGCCCCTGCATTAGCATGTGCAGGTGGAGTAGGTCAGCTTAAAACAAGCAGAAAATGACCCTTACTCAAAGGAGCTTCATCAACAAGTGTTTTTTTTTATAATACTTAGTACACGGGGAATACAAGGTACACAAAGGGTTAAAAAACATAGAAATAAGATAAAGGGATGCTTATCTGAACAATCAGTAGTGTGGAGAGGAGCTAGAACAGGGTTCCAATGCGTTTCGTCCAAATAGACTTCCTCAGGTGGGATGTTTCCCCGAAGCTGAGAAAACATCCCACCATATGAGGTCCCAGTAAAAGACCTACAGATAAGCTTTAAAGATTTATTTTCTGGTACGCACATTTATATTCGAGCACGTGCTAAAAATATTTTGAAATACTACACTATCAGGCGCATGTTCTTTCCATTCCCTATTTCTATATATATATATATATCAGGAATAGAGCAGCACTCAATATTAAATGCACATCCTTGCTGGGGTGCCACACTCAGGCTTGTATATCCAAAAAGGAGCCAATATAAATAATTGAAAAAAGAGTGCACTCACCAGGCTTTTTCAAAAATTGAAAGGCATACTCAACAGTTTATTGCATCATGTAGTCATAGAAGGTCGACGTTTCGGTCCATGCAGGTACCTTTCTCAAGACCAACAACCTGCACAGCAACCACACATAGTGAAGATGAAGCCCCACACTGACACCTGTGTGCCCTTATATACCCATAACAGCGATAGTATACACCTGCAGCATAATTGCCAACCGGAAGTCACCATCTCCAAGCTCCAACACCGTTATGACTACATCTCATATCAGCCTTAGTATAACAACATCGTTAATATATAACATAGCCTTTAATACAATCTACTAGGACCTATCTGCGGGACACGGGTCATTTTTTGAAAGATTTAAAATCTATTGAATCTTTGCCTCATGATGCTTTATTGGCTACTTTGGATGTAGTATCCTTATACACCTCTATACCACATGATGATGGGATAGAGGCCGTTAGGGAGGCCCTTGTATGGGGCCCATATAATGGTCCACCAATTGAGTTCATGTGTGAGCTCTTGGGTAAAGTATTGAGGTGTAATCACTTTATGTATCAGGGGGAGTACTATATCCAAATCGCGGGAACTGCTATGGGATCGAATATTGCACCCGCATATGCTAATATCTACATGAATAGATTTGAGCATAAATATATTCTGCAAGAATTTTTTGAGGATATACTGTACTTTCTTCGATTTATAGACGATGTATTTTTGATATGGGGGAATGATGCCGAATCATTTAACATTATGGTTAAATCTTTGAACGATTTGAATAGTCCTATAAAATTTACAGCATCGATTGACACAACAACTATGAATTTTTTGGATGTTACTGTGTTGAAAATGGGGTGCACACTTGAATTCACCCTATATCGGAAGCCCACCGACAGAAATATGTTATGGGCCACAAGTCACCATCCAGATTCACTCAAATCGAATTTGCCTATATCTCAATTTCTGCGCATATTGAGGAATAACTCTGACAATTCCAGAGCTGAGGTACAATTGAAGGAGTGTAAACAGCGATTTATTGAGAGGGGCTATCTCCCAAGGTGGTAAAAAGGTGCCTCACCAGAGCTAAAAGGTCATTTTATATGGGATCCAATGAAGGTGGGTCCGCGAAGAACATCTCTAATAGAGTGATTCTTAATACTCGTTGTGACACCAGCCTGAAAACAGTACAGAGAACGGTGAAAAGACATTGGCCGTTGGTAACCAGTGACTCTGCGTTTAAGAAATTACAAGGTCATCGACCACTATTAAGTGTGAAAAGGGGACCCAATCTAAAGGATGCCCTATTGAGACCTAATATGCAACCTGTAAAATGCGGGGATGATAATTGGTTATCGCAACAGAAAGGCTGTTATAGATGTCTCGGATGTACAACCTGTCGAGCAATGATAGTGGGGAAGTACTTTAGTCACCCACACACTGGGAGAAAGATCTACCTTCGATATCGGTTGACCTGCCTTATGGATCATGTAATCTATTTGTTGATGTGTCCCTGTGGCCTGATGTACATCGGGAAAACGATACGTACTTTCCGCGAAAGGATGAACCAACATAGATCATCAATTCGTTTGGCCTATAATAGTGGCTCTTCTGATAAACCTGTGGCGTTACACTTCCTCAAGAAAAATCACCAGTTGGCAACATTACGTTGTATGATGATAGATTGGATACCCCCATTATCAAGGGGTGGTGACCGAGGCTTGAAGTTACTAAAGAAGGAAGCATGGTGGATACATCATTTGGGAACAGTGGCCCCCAGAGGCCTTAATGAGATGAATTCTTTTTCTATTTTGTCTAAGGGCTTATCGTCTAGACTAATACCTGAGATGTTTTGATTCGGTATTATTAGTTTTTTTTGCTTTAAAACAGCTGGTGATCAGGTTAATTGTAGTGTATGTGTTCAATGTTTTTAATATTTACATGTATTGTATTTTCATACTAGAAGTATCAAAATGGTAATTTATGGGTGTGTTCACTGACACCTGTGTGCTCTGGACCCTGACTATGAGTGACATAACGTAAATTAGGAGTTGGTATTGGGCTCTACACTTTAAGTTTTCTGGTTCATGCTAATGGACCAGGAGACTGTTATGACACTGTGGAACACTAACTGCCGTTTAGTTATGTGTTCCAGATCTCTCATTCGGCTTGTGATTTGATCATGTGATCGGCTCCTAATGCAGGTGGAACGCAAGCCTGTTCAGTTGCCAGGTTATGCGTTCCACGCCTCGTAGCCGCTTAGTGTGGGACTTCCTGGCTGTTCGTTTTGAGAGAGACTGCGGGGAGTATGCCGCGATGCTTTGAGTAGCGCGTGGCTGTACCTAGATGGGTTACAGTGTGAATGGGCGCACTAGGTATGTTATATATTAACGATGTTGTTATACTAAGGCTGATATGAGATGTAGTCATAATGGTGTTGGAGCTTGGAGATGGTGACTTCCGGTTGGCAATTATGCTGCAGGTGTATACTATCGCTGTTATGGGTATATAAGGGCACACAGGTGTCAGTGTGGGGCTTCATCTTCACTATGTGTGGTTGCTGTGCAGGTTGTTGGTCTTGAGAAAGGTCCCTGCGTGGACCGAAACGTCGACCTTCTATGACTACATGATGCAATAAACTGTTGAGTATGCCTTTCAATTTTTGAAAAAGCCTGGTGAGTGCGCTCTTTTTTCAATTATTTATATATATATATATATATATATATATATATAATACTAATGACACCAGATACAATGTACTACCTGAGATGCTCTATATAAAATTAAGCAGATATGTATGTAAGATAAGGAATATGATATTGAATTTAATATAAAAAACAATAAGTTGAAAGTGTCAACAGTATAACAATCTAGGTGTACCTACATAAAGCATAAAGAAAGTAAATAAATGCACTCCCCTAATTTAGTTAGTGGCTGCTCACAACCAATATTGAGCAGTGGTGGGCCGCACAGGTTGGGTATGAGATCCCAGCTGTCGAGATGCCGCTGGTCAGAATACTGATAGCGGCATCCCAGCAGTCAGAATCCCAACACCCATAAGGAACTAAAGTAAGACTAACCCTTACCCCTAACCATCTATCCCCGGTGCCTAACCCTAACCTTCCCCCTAGTGCCTAGACCAAACCTCCGCCTCCCTGCACCCTAAACCTAACACCCTCTCCCCGGTACCTAACCCTAACCTCCCCCTAGTGCCAAGACCTAACCTCCCCCTCCCTGCACCCTAAACCTAACACCCTCTCCCATGTACCTAACCCTAACCTCCCCCTAGTGCTTAGACCTAACCTCCCCCTCCCTGCACCCAATTCCTCCCTCCCCTCACCCTAAACCTAACCCTCCACCTAATGCCTAACCCCGCACCCTTTCTCTTCCCCTAATGCTGGAAACTTACCTTCGGGATGCCGCAGTCGGGATTATGGTGCCGGGCTCCCGACGCTGGTATTTCGCCCGTCGGCATCCGCACGGTGGGATGCTGACTACATCCGAACTGCATGTAATGGTTTTATGAAGAAATGTAAAAGAAGCAGAGTACCTAATGATGCTAAATAATACTGTAATAGAGGTTATATAATGCTTAGCGCTTCAACCTGAAGATGATTTCCTTCAATTAAACCTTTACAGCAAGTGGATAGTATAAACCCTTATTGAAATATAGTCGTTTCATAACACTTAGACCCCCATTTATTAACGAGTGTTATCACAAAAACGAGTGATAAAACTCATTATGATTAATAAATAGTGCTCCAGCCAATCAGCTCCCAACTGTCATTTTTCTAACAGTTGAAAGTTGGAAGTGGATTGGCTGGAGCACCATTTATCATACACAGTGAAATGTATCACTCATTTTGGTGATAAAAACAAATGAGGCCCTTAGTGTGAATTTGCTTACAATATTTTTGACACCATTAAAAACACAAATTAATACATATATCATTTTTAAAAACATTATAGACCATACACTGGATATTATATATTTCCATATGGGTCCTCTATTAGGAAATCTCACCCTTGCTGGAGATTATGGTGGGCCATCTTAAAAAGCAAGTTAGTCCGGGGCGCATAGCACAGCACCACCGCAATAACATGTATGGGAAACCCAACTCAGGATTCAGCATATAGATGTTGGATATCCAGGTCAATGTACCAGGTTCAGGCGTATAGTCCGCACAACACGTTTCGGAAAGTCCTTCATCAGTGAGCAGGATGATAACTGCAGATACTGTTGCACCCTAGAGTAGCTTTATTCTCCTCACCTTGGAAAATTTTACATTAGCCAGCAATAACAGTAGCTATTATTTGTCTTCTGGCAGTGGCTATCAGTCTCTGGCATTATCCTGGCACTTAGGGGTGCTACCTTTTCATAACACCTTCTTTTGTAGTGATTGGAGGACTGTGCTCTGAGTGTCTATACATACTGGTCCCAGAGGCCACTGACCATTTAGCATAAAGGCATGATGTACCGCCACTAAATGCTATCTCAAAACCCATGTTGTGAGCTATCCCAAACAAATCACTCTAACTTGGCTGGGTCATGATAACACATCTGGCTGTTTCGTGGTATAAGAATCCCTAATTATAGCTTGAAACATGCCACCGAAGAAAGCTACACAACATCATAATATTCCAGCACCTACCCACTTCCCTGCCCCCCCTTCTACAACACTGAAACAGGGGTCCTCCTCACCTGCTGTGCCAACTTACAGTAGTTTGGATTTGGATACCAGTTCACCTGTAATGGTTCATTCCATGTTCCAGATGTTTACAACTTTTCATGTAGATATACTGACAGGCATGGAATCCTCCATGTAATTATTATGTACTGAGATCTCAGGCCTGAGTGACCATACTAATGACCTAGAAAATAAAATGCAAGAACTGATATCCTCTCATAACGACCTTCTGATACTGATACTGTATATCACGGTGAGGGATAAGTTGTAACCTACTCCAGAAACTGGTGGTGATAATGATACAATGCTGAGCTGCCTGGAAGCAGTGAAGTGAGAGACACAGGAATAGATGTATAAACAAGGTGTGCTTCTTATGGAGCCAACCAAAAACTGAGAGAATATGGGTTTTGATTGAAGCAAATATTTTATGAGTAGACTCGCCTTCAACTCGCCTACTATGGCTTCCCTGATTGTCTAGACCTAAAGTTGTGTCAGCTCACCCAGTTATATCACTCTCTTTAGAAGCATGGGATCTTTCTAATTGATGATTTCGCATAGCTCCACATAGGAGTCCTATAGTCCCTTTATTTGATAATCCTGACTTTTGACCCACTTCTTTTAAGCATTATCAAACCGGGGGGGGATAAGAGTTTTTAACAACATTACCCAAGATCCAATATTCCCCACTTTTGCAGACATTCAATATACCACACAAACACTTTTACCAATATCTGCAGCTACGACATTTTCGCTCCACCATGACATATCAGCTCACAAACAGACCACTAACATTCTGTGAATCATTAACCTTTCATGGCACCAGTACTAAGGGTCTTATATCAACATTATATTCAGAGCTTTCACATTCTGGATCTGACTCGAAAGACCCACATGAACTAGCTTGGGAGGCGGATAAAGGTGAAACCCTTGATAGTGAAGATTGGGCTGATATTTCAGCTAATGTGGCTTCTAGTCCATTTGTGTACGTATAAAAAAAATGCTTATAAACTGTTTTATAGATGGTATTATGTCCCATCAGCATTGCACAAAATGTTCCCAGATGCCTCTAATTTATGTTGGAGATGTGGCACTGATATTGGAACTTTCTTGCACACTTGGTGGATTTGTCCAAAACTTGTTCCTTTTTGGAATGAGCTTAGATCCCTTCTTCATACTTTGATTGGTTTAAACATTCCTTTCAATCTTAAATATTTTTTACTGTCACTATATGTCCCAGATGCCACTCATCACCAGCATAAACTCATTTGACATGCAGTTTCAGCATTGCAGCATCCTGGAAAAAACTAAGGTCCTACCTTAAGAGAGATCATAGCCAAGGTATGGCATATATATTCTATGGAACACAAGACGAGTACTTTACACAATTCTTCCAAAAGCTTTACTAAAATATGAGATCCTTGGAATTCAAACTTTCAGATGCCCCCAGCGTTTCTATAACACCTGGTCATGAAGATTCTCTGTTTTCATTTCTATCATGTCTTTTCCCCTCATATACATCTGATTCTTCAGATGTAGTTAAGGGCGGTATCCACTTAGCAATTTAACCAAGCGATTGCACGATAACAACGTAGTTATCGTGCAATCGCTTGCAAATCGCGCATGCAACGTGCATGCATCGGGCATGTTTTGGTCGGAAGCGACCAGCAATGCGCGTGCCCGCTGGTCGCTTCCGACATCCAACATCGCCCATAAATGCTGGTCAACCTGACGATATTGTTAGGTTCAGCATGTGCGGGGATGAGGGATGTGCCTGGACTGAACGAGTGAACGTTCAGTCTAGGCACATCACTAGCTATACAAATGAGAGCACGACTGCAATGTCGCAATCGTGCTCTCGTTTGTATATCTATAAGTGGATACCCGCCTTTAGAGTTGTAGGGAGTCCAGTTGGGTCACAATCTTCAATCCTCACTTTTTTTCTTCTTTTTCCTCCCCCTTGCCACACCACGTCATTCTTTTTTATTATGTTATTCTTTTTTTCTTTTCTCTGCTCTTTTTTATTTTTATTATCATTATTATAAAATCTAGATGGAGACAGTCTATGCAACACATTTTTTTGTATGTGAGATATCAATTTGTTACTATACAGTATTAGTTATAGTATTGCATGTGTTCTGGTTTATTGTTTCTTATTTTGAAGGAAATCTGTGTAGGTTCCTCTGCATATTGTTTTTCATCTATTGAGTAATATATTAGTTAAAGAAAAATAAAAACAAGGTGTTCTGTAGATATGTCCAGAAACAGTTTCTGAGATTCAGGGGTGCCTGTATGCAGGCACTCAAACTCAGGAGCTGGTTTTCAATTATGTTTAATATAGGAACACTAGTGCAGGTTTTCAGGATGGCCTGAGCATTAACACTGGTGCAGGTTTTCAAGATAGCATTGTAGCAGAATGCTGTGAATCAAAACTGGAGCAGGTTTTAAAGAAAGCACTGAAAAAGAATGTTGTGAAGCAATACTGGAGCAGATTTTCTGGATAGCACGGAATAGAATACTGTAAAGCAATACTGGAGCAGATTTCCTGGATAGCACTGGAATCTGACATAATAATCTGACCCACATGGAACTGTTGAGCAGGTTTAAATATGACAGTCAAATAGCTTATGCATCAGATAATTAACACAGGCTTGTTGCAGAATTACCAAACAGAATATTGGACCACTGAAAATGCTGCATATCTACATTAACGGTTACCTGTAATTGTTATGGTGCTAATGATCAGATATTATTGTGTCTCTTCCGACTTATAGTGAAAACAGATTTTATATATATATATATATATATATATATATATATATATATATATATATTTATATATACTGTATATATACTTATATATACACTACCGTTCAACAGTTTGGGGTCATCCAGACAATTTCGTGTTTTACATGAAAACTGACTTTTATTTATCAAATTAGTTGCAAAATGAATAGAACATATAGTCAAGACATTGGCAAGGTTAGAGATAATGATTTTTATTTGAAATAATAATTTTGTCCTTCAAATTTTGCTTTCGTCAAAGAATGCTCCTTTTGCAGCAATTACAGCATTGCAGACCTTTGGCATTCTAGCTGTTAATTTGTTGAGGTAATCTGAAGAAATTTCACCCCACGCTTCCTGAAGCACCTCCCACAATTTGGATTGGCTTCATGGGCACTTCTTGCGTACCATACGGTCAAGCTGCTCCCACAACAGCTCAATGGGGTTGAGATCTGGTGACTGCGCTGGCCACTCCATTACAGACAGAATGTCAGCTGCCTGCTTCTTCCCTAAATTGTTCTTGCATAATTTGGAGGGGTGCTTTGGGTCATTGTCCTGTTGGAGGAGGAAATTGGCTCCAATCAAGCGCTGTCCACAGGGTATGGTATGGCGTTGCAAAATAGAGTGATAGCCTTCCTTATTCAAAATCCCTTTTACCTTGTACAAATCTCCCACTTTACCAGCACCAAAACAGCCCCAGACCATCACATTACCTCCACCATGCTTGACAGATGGCGTCAGGCACTCTTCAAGCATCTTTTCACTTGTTCTGCATCTCACAAATGTTCTTCTGTGTGATCCAAAAACCTCAAACTTCGATTCATCTGTAAATAACACTTTTTTCCAATCTTCCTCTGTCCAATGTCTGTGTTCTTTTGCCCATAATAATCTTTTCCTTTTATTGGCCAGTCTCAGATATAGCTTTTTCTTTGCCACTCTGCCTAGAAGGCCAGCATACCGGAATCGCCTCTTCACTTTAGACCTTGACACTGGTGGGTACAATTTAATGAAGCTGCTAGTTGAGGACTTGTGAGGCATCTATTTCTCAAACTAGAGACCCTAATGTACATATCTTCTTGCACAGTTGTGCATCGGGGCCTTCCACTAGTCTTTCTACTCTGGTTAGAAGCTGTTTGTGCTGTTCTCTGAAGGGAGTAGTACACACCATTGTAGGAAATGTTTAGTTTCTTGGCAATTTCTCACATGGAATAGCCTTCAGCCTTCAAGAACAAGAATAGACTGTCAAGTTTCACATGAAAGTTCTCTTTTTCTGGCCATTTGGAGAGTATAATCAAACCCACAAATGTGATGCTCCAGATACTCAACTAGCTCAAAGGAAGGCCAGTTTTATAGCTTCTCTAACGAGCAAACTAATTTTCAGCTGTGCTAACATAATTGAACAAGGGTTTTCAAGGGTTTTCTAATCATCCATTAGTCTTCTAACGCGCTTAGCAAACACACCGTACCATTAGAACACAGGAGTGATGGTTGCGGGAAATGGGCCTCTATACACCTATGTAGATATTCCTTTAAAAACCAGATGTTTGCAGCTAGTATAGTAATTTACCACATTAACATATAGAGTGTATTTCTGATTAATTCAATGTTATCTTTATTTAAAAAAACAGTGCTTTTCTTTCAAAAATAAGGAAATTTCTATGTGACCTCAAACATTTGAATGGTAGTATATATATATATATATATATATATATATATATATATATTATATATATATATATATATATATAGCATCAGATGTTACATTTGATATACAGAGTATTTACTGTAATAATGATGTTAAATGACATAAGCACGGGGGGGACATACAGATCAGATGGACTACAAGAGAGGGGGTTTGAGTATGAGACACGGACAGTCGTGTATAGTGATATGGATCCTCTACAGTACTGTAGAGGATTGTGATACAACCCTTGTACACTTCATATTTTATTAGGTACTTGTATCCACAGTATTTCAGATCTATTTTGCCATGAGGTTTCCAGAACAAGTGTTTTATGCCTCAATTCTAAAGGTTCTTCAGCACTGTCCAACCTTTTTTTATGGAAAGGTTTCTCCCGCAGGCTTAACTATTCAAATAAACACAGATCAGCACTAGCTACTCACTTTAAGGATAAAGTAGTGGCTCTCTAAGGAAACTAATTTTTCCTCCCTGGCCCCTCCAATACTAAAAGATGCTACTATAGGTTCCTGGTTGCATATTATGCCAACGGCCCATTTAAATTATATGGTGTAGCCATCCTGTTTCATAACTCTGTATCATTCTCTCTCACTTACAAATTGTAAGAGAAGAATGGCCGATTTCTCATTCTAGTGGGTCAGTTTGTGGGACTTTAGTCTCCCAGTATGCGCCCAGTTCACACCACATACCATTTCTATGGTGGGTTTGTTAAGCTATTCACAAGATCCAAAAGGGCCATGGAGTCTCTTTTTTTTTTTTCATTATTAAATTTTTATTGAATATATTCAAAAACAAAATTATAGGGGTACAGAAAAAAAATAAATGGGGATGACAGTTGGGGGGATAAGGGAGACAGGTCATTGGCAGGCATCAAACAAATCATACACCAAAACATAGAGAATATACAGGTCAGGCATCAAAGTCTACTGTTGGAGGTTCATTGAGATTAAAAGGAGTAGAGGGGCTTCTTGAAATAGAATGTGCAGAAGGGAAACCTTTACCCTCGGTGACACAAACGTGCCATGGGAGCCGCTTCACAAAAGGAGAAGAGGGGCCATGGAGTAAGGAGCTTCTCTAGTCTCCATTTCTAAATGAAACTGGGTTTTAGAGACAACTTTAGCAAACGGGGGCACAGAGGGAGATTTCCAATGCTGAGCTATAGTGGCCCTAGCAGATATTAGAATGTGACCCAGAACATAACGGGCAGCCTTAGGAACAGTGGTGGGATACCAATGTAAAAGGGCTAGAGAGGGATCTGAGGTTAAAGTAAGGTCTACAACCTCCCATATGAGGGCAAACACTTCTGTCCAAAAAAGGCATAAAATGGGCAGTCCCAAAAAACATGGAATATAGTGCCTTCTGAATATCAGAGATGCCAGCAAAGTTTGGAAGTCGTCGGCCATATGTTATGTAGTTTAGAGGGAGTCAAATACAATCTATTCAAAGGTTTAACATGCATTTCAGTGTAATTTGTACACTTAGATAAAGAGAAGGAAGAGCGATGGATTGTCTCCCATGTTTAAGGTTAAAATTACACTGGAGATCAATTTCCCGTTCGAGCTGGGCAGGAGACTTATTTGTAGAGTCCAGGGGTAATAATAAACAATACCAGAAAGATATGGCACCACGGAAAGAGGCCTTTTGGTAAACTACTCAAAAATCTGCCTGGGGGGTTTTGAAGTTGGACCAGTATTAATTTGGTCAATCCAATGTTTAAGTTGAAGGTAATAAAACCAAGCTGGGGGACCTAAATGAAATTTAGAACAAAGGTCAGTGAATGGTAAAATGGAAGATGGGGAGAAAAAAATCTGCTAGGAACTCGATACCCAGGTGTATCCAGTAGGAAATATGAAGAAGTGGTAACAATCTATCCAACGCTTGAAGGGAGAGAGTCCTGGCTGGAAGGGTAAAAACAAAACTTGTCGATAACTGAAGATCCCAAACTTTTAAAGTATCAAGGGCGGCTGTAGGAGAAAATAGAGGTTTTGAACGAAGCTGCTGAGGCAGCCAGAGAAGGTCAGGGAAAGGGAAATCTTGGAAAAGGACACATTCCAGGTCCACCCAAGGTTTAGAATGGGGTGGGAGGAACCAATCACATAATTGAGAAAGCAAGGTTGCTTCATGGTATCTTATTAGGTTGGGGAGGGTGAGACCCCCCTGTGATTTAGAGCGGACCATACGGTTATAAGCCATTCTAGGGGCCTTTCGTTTCCACACATAAGAGAACATGAATTGTCTCATCTATTGTAATAATTTACGGGGGATCATATAGGGAATAGCATGAAATAAGTACATCAGTTTTGGCAACAACATCATGTTAAATACCGCGAGGCGGCCCATCCACGAGACCTTGCAATTCATCCATGTCATGGCTAAAGAGGTCAGCTGAGTCAATAAGGGCACATAATTAACATCGTGAACATTTTGAATATTAGAGGGAATGCGGATTCCTAGATGATGATAAGGAATCGTCCTTCCAGGCGAAAAGGAAAACGATTCTTCAAGAAATGGAGAGTTGAAGAAGGAATATTAGTAGGGAGAGCCTCAGTTTTGGTGGTGTTTAATTTATAATATGAGGCAGCACTATAATTATCCAAAATAGTGTGAAGAGATATCAACGAGGCCTCCGGGCTAGTTACAAATAATAGAACCTCATCTGCGAAGACGCACAAATTGTGAGAAGTGTTATAGACTGAAAGCCCAGGATTTGCAGAGGATAAATGGATTGTTTGGGCAAGGGGCTCGATGGCTAACACAAATATCAGTATAGAGAGGGGGCACCCCTGCCTGCTTAGAGATTGAAATAGAGGAGGAAGAAAACCATTGCTAAAAATGAAGGGCCAGAATAGAGAGCAGAAATAGAGCGGAGAATATCACCCTGAAATCCGCACTTGGATAATACCCAGCGCATATATCTCCAATGTAGCCTATCAAATGCTTTCTCAGCATTTAGAGAGAGGAGAAGAAATTGCGATTTAGTACACAACACCCACTAAAGCAATTCTAAAACCCTACGGGTATTATCGTGGGCCTGACATCCAAGATCAAAACCCACCTGGTCTGGGTGTATAAGCTGTGAAAGCAGAGAGTTTAAATGATTAGCTATAAGCTTAGCATACATTTTTATGTCCGTGTTAAGGAGTGCCATAGTCCTATAATTCTTACATTCAGAAGGGTTCTTACCAGGCTTCAGAATAGTCACAATTTGAGCTTCCACCATTTCCGCAGGAGAAAAACGAGGCCTCTGTATAAAGCTGTAAAAGAAGTGGGGAAAGGGTCTCCTTAAATGCAGAATAAAAGGAGTTAACAAATCCATCAGGACCAGGAGCCTTCCCCTTTTGGCAGCTGTTGAATTACCAGCTGTATTTCTTCCAAAGACCAGGGGGTGTTCAGGGATGCCAGGCTGTCCTCATCTAGGGAGGGAAGAGGAAGGTTGTCTAAAAAGAAATAGTAGAAGCAGAAGGTTGAGGAGTAAAACATCCTCATGTAATTTATATCATTTTGCATAATACTCAGAGAACAAGTTAGCAATATCAAGGGGATTAAAACATTTGGTACTGGAGGGAGTAAGGAGACATTTGATTCTATTGCGGTTCTTTTTACCGCGAAGCTTACATGCTAGGAGACGGAAAGCCTTATTCCCAGCAGTGCAGAACTTATGATGGAGGTGAGCAAGAGCCGAATGTATATGAAGCATAAAATGCTTCTGAAGCTGTGCCTCACCTCCTGAAATTGTTTATGTAAAGCCCGAGTGGGGTGGGCTTGATTCTCCAAAGTCCGGAGAGTGGACTCTAAATCAGTTTCTGTGTTTTGGGAACAAGCTTTAAGCTGAGCTATTTTTTGAATGGAAGTGCCACAAAGTAAAGCTTTCAAATCACACCAATAAGTGAAAATGGAAGTATCACCAGGAGAATTAGTTTGCATATACAAAGGGAGTCGGTAAGGGCCTGTAGAGTCTCAGGATCAGATAGGTACTCAGGAAATCGCCAAGGACGTGCAGGGGGGAGGTGCCAACCCTTGTCCCAAATTCACAAGACAGGGGCATGATCAGACCATGTAATAGAGATAATTTTAATCTTATTAGTAAACTGAAGGATTCTCTTGTCTAGGAGAATAAAGTCTATTCTAGAATAACTATGGTGGACTGGAGAAAAAAAGGTATAATCTCTCTCGTCCAGTAAATTGGTGCGCAAAGCATCATATAAGTTGAACTCTGCTAACCGTTTTCTAAAAGCAAGAGAAGGACCCATATCACAAGAAAAAAAATGGCCTTGGGGAGAAGATCTGTCTAATTTAGGGTCAAGGACCAAATTGAAATCACCCATTAGGATAAGTGCGTCTTGGCGGACTTTACAGATTTCCTCAAAAGTTTCTCAAAGAAAAGGGACCTGGCGGGAGTTTGGAGCATAGAGGGAGACCAGGGAGATTAAGGTATCTTCAACAATACCTGTTAGGATGAGAAATCTACCATTTTTAGCCTCAATTTTCCAGTGTAAAATAAAGGGAGTATTTGCAACACCATTACGTTTAGATGGGCCATTGACAGTATAGCACAAGGGGTATCTATGATCTTTAAAGATCGGAGGTGCTGAGGTGGAGAAATTAAGTCTCCTGTAGGGCCACAATATTGGCTTTATATTGGTGGAAAGGGCTAACTGCTGCTTATGCATAGAGTTAAGCCTTTGACATTAAGGGAAAACACTTTAGCAATCGCAAAACTTAGTAAAACAATGAAGGAAAAGAGACGCCTTAAATGTATCCGTAACACAAAATTAGGCGAAGGGACCAAAAATAAAAACAGGGAAAAAGGGGGAAAAAAAAGCACAAGAAGGAATAAAAAAAACCAAAAGGTCCAGTATATCGGACCACAGTAGTTGCTGTGGGAAAAAGATATGGCAAAATAGTTAACATTTGGGCGCATACTAACATACTCCCCACCCATGAGACCTTTCATGAACTGTAGCACAAGTCAAAACAGTGTTATAAAATGCAAACATGTTATAATATCTCAAAATCACAGCATAACATAGATAAATTGGTAAATTCAATAATCGAGGAATGCGAAAACGAAGTAAAAGAATCATTATGCAATAAGAGAACCACATATTCCAAACATGAGAACAGACTAAATATGGCAAAAATACAAAGTCCATAGATTGCAAATACTCGCAGCTGAGGTAGGACACGGCATCTTTGAACACAACACTGAAACGAAAGTACAGGAAAAAAACGATATTCCAAACATGGGGTCCAATCATCAGTAATCAAAATCCATGGGCCCACACCAACTCCATCTCAGCCAGTAAAATATCCAGAAGGGATTGAAAAATAAACACCACAGCGATGTCTGGGACACCTTCATCTCACCTGAGACCAATCCGGTTGAAGAGGGAGACTCTGGGAAGTTGAGGTAGATGAAACAGGAATATTCCATTAGGTCAGTAGCTTGATACCAGCTTCCAGAGATGAGATGACAAAGGTGTGCCATCAAGAAGCTTAACTAGGAACCCTTAGCGATACTGTACATCATGGTCTTGAAGAGCTGTCGTAATGGGTTGAAAGGACCTGCACTTATTTATAGTGTGGATCGAGAGGTCTGGGAATAGTTGCAGGTTATTTAGAACCTCAGTATCTTCCACCAAGCATGCAGCTTTAATAATATCTTCTTTAATGTGAAAAAAGTGAAGACGTAAAAGGGTGTCCCAGGGGGAGCTTCCAGGGGCAGAGCGAGGTTTCGGGAGATGGTGGATATGGTCAATCAGCAAGTCCCGGTCCTCTGCAGAAGGTAACAATTTTTTGAACAGCGTGAGAGCAAAGTCCTGCAGAGCATCTTTAGATACAGATTCCAGGACACCCCTAATCTTAATATTGTTTCTCCTTGACCTGTCCTCCAAATCCGTGAGTTTGTCTTTAAAAGCCGAAAGTTCCATCAGAACTGAGTTGTGAGAGGTGAGGAGATAATTTTGAGAGGAAACAAGTTCCTGCATTTTATTCTCCAAATTATTGGTACGATCTCCAATACCCGTCACCTCACTGGTAAGTTGTCTGATGGAGGTCTGGAGGTCAGGTCAGCACGAAGTATCAGATGCATTGTGCGGACAGGGGTGTCTGATTCAGACCCGGTCGCTAAGCTGCACTCGCTCGCTGCCAAAAGGGGCCGAGTATGCAAATCCCGCGATCGCACTGTTTAACTTAAGGACGCTCTCTATTTCTTAGAGGGCGACGGCAGTGAGCGTACGCAGGAGTATAGAGCAGCCCACCTTTTTCTCATAGCACACGTCATCTCCAGGAAGTGTGTTATTAATCGGTAACATCGAGACCCATCGGAGCTGCACGCAGCACTTGAGGTAGCCCCTACCCCACCGCAAGCACTGCGATCAGTTAAGGCTAAAATACAATCAAGTGACATGTTCAATTACATTACTTTGCTAATTATGCACACCTATAAAGCTCAGTTTTGACGCTCAGGAACGCCTGCGTTTGCACATCCACTCCCCGTTCACAAGCACCTTCCCCTGTCACCACCCACAAACGGTATTGTCACTCAAAGTAGCGTCCAGTCTGTGTACTACGAGCACATGATTCCCGGCCACAGTAACTGGTTCGCACATGCGTACTTTGACGCATCCGCATATGTGCGATATTCGCTCCTAGTAAGTGTTCGCAGCTTAGTGACCAGGTCTGAATCAGGCCCAGTGAGCGGAGCATTGACAGAGGGGTCAGATCCAGGGTCAGAACAGGGTAAGGAAGTGGCCTTGGAAGCCAAAACTATAGAGGTCTGTCCAGTAGTCGCTGGATCAGGGGTCTTCTGGGGGATAAATCTAATAGGAGGGTGCATGAGTAAAGAGTTTATCCCATCTAACAGGCATGGCAATCCACTAAGAAATAAATCAGCAGGTGATGGTAGAAAGACTAGTGGTGTAGATGTGCTGGACTCTGATTTAGGTGCAGAAAAACTATAGAGGTCTCATGAGTGCAGACTTAGAAGATCAGCAAAGCATCATAGGTATAAAGCAACCTTGCAGGAGAGCAGCAGGTGGAAGGCATTCACTCACCAACAAGGGGAGTAAGGAGGTCAGAGGGCTAGAAAGCCATACAGAGTGCACTGGGAGGTGGAGGTAGTAGTGCATGGGTTAGCAGCCAGGCACAGTGATTGTGTAGAGGAGTCCCAAGATTGGGGCCACCCCGCGACTACCAGGCGAATCCTTTGGAGGTCAGGTTAGTAGCACCATAAGGGAGGGGGGATCCTGCTCAGGAAAGCTAGGCAGAGAGAGCATCGGAGGTGGTGAGCGGCAGCCGCTGCAATGATATCATGCGAGCCGCCATCGAAGCTCCAAAAATGACGTTGGTGGCTTGAGGGGTACCGGGAAGGCTGCAAGCTCTGGACCCCACGGGACACTCACAGAAGGCAGGAGACCAGCCAAGGGTAATGCAGGCACCCAGAAGGCATAGGGCGAGCACCCAGGGACACCCTAATAGGCCGAATAGCCCTGTGTAAAGTGCCTCCAGAGGGAGCTCATAGAAGGCACGTCTGTCCTGCTTGCTGGTTGAGCCATGCCCCCATGGAATCTCTTAACACACCTTGGCACTTCCCTGAATACCTATTATCATCCCCTGAGGCCATCCAGTCTTTGACCAAGGCTCTGACTCTTATCAAGCCACTAACTCCTCTCAAGACACTTCTGCCACCACTTACTGTGGTGTGGTATAAAAGATCAATTTACTGATGTGCCCTTAAGGCTGCTCTTCGGGACACGACTACTCAAATTGGTGCTTGCCTTCTTAGGCAATATTTGCACCAACAATCAGAATTGGAAATCCAACAAGCTCAAGTAGAAACCCTACATAGGGCCCATCCTACCCGTCTCCTTAAGACAAATTAGTTTCCATTCACAATTAACTACAAAAGCTGTTCATGTCACATACAAAGAGTGCCCTCACCAAGCTCCAACAAAAATATTATAACCTTGGCAATAAACTGGGTAAACTCCTAGCTCACAGGCTTAGGAAGCATCAGGCTAGAAATAGAATTAGATATATTCTCTCCTGGATGACAAGAAACTCATGAACCCTACAACTATTGCAAATGCCTTTGTTGAGCATTACAAATCTCTTTATATTTTGCACCTTGAAAGTTCGACTTTCCAATCGATGAAATCTCTATTCAAAGCTTCCTTTAGGACCTTCACCATCCCACCTTAGAAACTGATGGCTTACCTCAATACCCCCTGGTCAGAACAAGTCATCATTAAAGCTCTGCCAGTGTCTGAGACGCCTGGTCTGGATGGATTTACTAATTCTCTTTATAAATTCTTTGCTGATACCTTAGCACCTATACTCGCTTCTCTTTTTTATTATGCATCTGATCATGGTTTTTTCCTTCAAAATGTTAGAAGCTCAAATTATTACCCTACCAAACCTATAAAGACACTACCACCTGCCAAAATTATTGTTCTATTGCTCTCCTGAACTCTGATATCAAAATTTATGCCAAACTTATTGCTAATCGGATATCTCCTCTAATTCCTTGCCTCATCAATCTGGACCAGGTGGGATTCACCGGTGGTAACAGGCATCTGGTAACACTCACAGAGTACTTAGTATTACAGAATACTTCCTAAAACAACATTTGGAAACTGTTCTTCTGTCAATAGATGCCGAGGAGGCATTTTACCACCTCCAGTGACGTTTTCTTATTGTGACTCTCTATATATGGATTGCACAGTGCAATAATGCAATCAATTACTGCCCTTTATAGCAGCCCTATAGCATAGTTAGGGTTAAAGTTATGAATGGCATGAGACAGGGTTGTCCACTAGCCTTTAATGTGTGTATTGGCAGTTGAACCTTTAACTTCTACAGTCAGAAGAACCCTCAAGACATTTCCTGGTTTCACTTTTGGACCCTTCTCCCTCAAATTATGTATTTTTACTGATGATATTCTCCTGTTTGAAACCAGTCCTGAGACCTCCTTGCCCGCCCCTCACAAGATATTAGAAAGCTATAGTGCAGCCTCTTTTTATCATAACAACACTACAAAAATGGAGGGTTTAGCTTTCAATCTTCCTAGCAAGAATTTAACACATCTTAAGCTCTATTAATTATATAATCAGAAGGCTGAATATATTCTATACTTGGGTATTTATATTCCAAATGAGCCTAGTAAGTTATGCGGAGGTGAATTTTGACTCTATGTTACAACATATCACAGACTATATGAAGTGTTGGATGGATTTCAAGGTCTACTGGTTGGGCTGCCTAGCAGCATTTAAAATGATGGTTTTGCTCTGCACCATTCCTTATGCCATTTCTTTTTACACCGTATGCATAAGATTGTTCTATCTTTTATATGGAAGAACAAACCCCACATTTGGCCTATTCTCATCTTACTAAGCCCAGAAGACATTGTGGGTTGGAGGTTTCAGATTTATTTGAACATCATTCTGCATGTTTGGTTTCTCAGATGAGATTATGAGCACTCCTGCCTCAATATAAACCATGGGATAACGTAGAACAGGAATTCCACTTAGTGACCTCCTTTGAACTGCCTGCCAACTTCACACTCTCCCCACTGATACCCATAAGGCAATACTGATTTCCCTTAAAGTGTGGTATGCTATGGTTTCCAGTTATCAGTGTCTTCTTTTACCAGCATGACTTACATTAAATCTTTACTCCTCAACAGTGATTAGCCACCCTTTCCCAGTCACTGCTGACTATAAGTTTGCTTAAGCATCTTTTGAGAAGTGATATTTAAATTCTCAGGTATATAACTGGTTTGTGACAGGGTTTTATTTTTTATTTTTTTTTGCACAAAAAATTAAACCCATGAATTTGAGCTTAAATTAAATACCTAAATGATTCCAAAATTGCTGAGATAGTGAACTGCAGTGATGAAATGTCGACATGTTATAATGTAGAAATATTGTCCCTGGTGGCCCAGTGGTGAATTACATTGCTCCCTACAGCTGAAACCAGTCCTGTGCCACTTTTGGGTCCTGGCGGTCATGTGACTGTGAATTCCTGGTTAGAGCCATTATCCTCTGGTGTTCCAGTGAGCATTTCTCCACTATCCCTAACCCCTACCCCACTCTCTAGTGCCTAACCATAACTTCCCCCCTCCCTCCCGCAGCCTAACCATAACTTCCCACCACAGCCTAACCCTAATGTCGACATTGTGACAATCTTAATATTTCACCTTTTGACATTCTGAGAATGTCGACATGTTGCCTCTTGACATTTTATGAATGTTGACATCATAACGGTCAACATTGTGGTGTCAACATTATGAATTTTGTCATTGTTGACCTTTTGATTACATCCCATTTCAGAATTTACATTTAAATATAGGCTAAGCAATCTTTTCCCCTTCACACAATTTCTTCCTTGTCAAACATCTTCCGGGCTTTGAAATATATTTGAAGAGTTCTGTCTACAGCTGATGTAATAATGGAAATCATATTTGCTTTCAAGTTGAGTTGGGAAATATTCATTGAATAGGTGATCTGATGAAAGGCAGCTCTAAGAGCAAAGCTGTAACTCCAATAAAAATTGCATGTATAACTCACAGTGACCAAATAACTACATCTAAACAAATATATTAGGCTGTCTGTACTTTATAAGGTTAAGTCAGATGTGTAATAAGATATTGCTTTTGGAAGTGCACATATTAAAAATATCCCAACATAGTAAGATTCCTAACATTGTATTCTGCAAGCCATTCACTGATAAAGCACTACTGACAAGTGACTGTCAGCATCAATTTATATATTCAGTGTCAAAAGAACAATATATCACAAAGTAGCTTTTATATCGTGTTTCAGAAATATTTACAGTACATTCAAATGATTGAAAGATGAGCAGAACAATCCATCATGGTTTCTAATAAGTTGGATTTTGACAATACAGGTTGAGTCTACCATATCCGAAATGCTCGGGACCAGGAGCATTTCGGATTTTGGATCATTTCGGTTTTCAGAATACCTTGCAGGGGGGGTCCGGGAGATGTCACAGGAGGCCTGGCGTGTGCAGCAGAGGGGTCCGGCAGGTGTTACAGGAGGCCTGGTGTGTTCTGCGGGGGTGTCCGGTGGATGTCGCAAGTGATCCGGCGGGTGTCGGGTGAAGTCCGGCAGGTGTCATGTGAGTCCCGGCATGTGCGGCGGGGGTGGGTCCTGCAATAGGGTCCATCAGGTGTTGCAGGGGAGTCCAGCGGTTGTCACGAAATGCCTGGCGTGTGCTGCAGTGGGGGGAGCGCGGCATATAGACCACGCCCACGCTGCTAGTGATTGGTCATTAATCTGTGACGTCATGACGCCAGGTCACGTCATGACATCACGGCTGCAAAAAAAAACTTCGGTTTTTGGAATATTTCGGATAATAGAATTACGGATATGGGAGACTCAACCTGTATTAGGGTATATAATATGTTAACCAGATTAAAAAACATTCCTTCAGAGGGGATTATAAAATGGGCTTCAAGTAATGTTTGTAATCTGTACAACCTGTAAAATAATGGTCAACAATAATAAATAGCCTCCCTTGCAATGTGTAGTGAACCAGAGGGTCTATATTGGTCATGAAATAGCCTTTCCCAGTAGCATAGGGCCATGCTCAGGCATGGGCCCCAGAGACCACATACTGTATACCTAACAAACATGTTAACTGACTGCAGTACTGCACATGTGCAAGATGGATAGTTACATATGCTAAGTCTGCAGGGCTGGCTAGTAAAGCATAATGATATCCTCACATATCATGTTTTTCTCTTGTAACCCCTGGTTACTATACTGGATGTAGAAGATTATATATTTAAATGATAGATGAATGTTTTAGTACTGATTAGAAACCATTTTAGTATGACTGTAGTTAGTTGTCAGATATATAAATTATTTAAGGTAAAAGAGACTGATATACTGTGGGCTCACAGTGGACAAAATGGAAATTAGAGGATGTGCTGGGAACCCTAACACATGTGTCAGGGTATAAATTGACAGACCAGAAAGACATTTCTAGAAAGCTCACATTTTGGGTTATATATATATATATATATATATATAAATATATATATATATATATATATATATAGATATATATATATAGAGATATAGGGAAAAGAAACAGCGGCCCTCACGAGACCTCCAAAAAAAGACTCATAACACAGCAGTGTGATTGATTCGACATTTCAGTCGGTGGAGACTTTCATCGAGGACGTTCTTGATAAAAGTCTTCACCGACTGAAACGTCGAATCAATCACACTGCTGTGTTATGAGTGTTTTTTTGGAGGTCCCGTGAGTGCTGCTATTTCCTTTCCCTGCACATTAGGTTCCAGTACCTCGGAGGGCACCAGGGCGAGTATCCATGTTTACTTTGTGGAGTGCCAGCTTAAACTGGAGGGGCCACGAGAAGGGAGCCTGCCAGATCCAGGGCTCTGGCAGGCACAGGATAAATAGCAGCTGAGCACAGAGGAGATTTCCGCAAGCTGTGGTATGCCTATTACAGCTTAAGAGACCACCCAGATACATCTCCCCACTGGCCCCATCAGTGATTGACTTTTGTACCTAATAAGAATCTGGTAGTGTTCATGCTACAGCGGGCCTATCTGTTATCACCAGCATCGGAGCATAGATCAGTCCCAGAGTGCTGCTCAACTGTGGTCCCTGGTCCAACCCACTGTCCGCAGTGGTGCCAAAGCAAACAGGATTGCTGCAGCTCCAGAAGACCAGAAGATGCCGGGGCAGTTTCACTCCTGTAATAGGCAGAGAGTGGACAGACGACTCAAATCCTTTCACTGATTTTCTAATCCAGAGGGGGCAGAGCAGCTGTTGCCACCAGCAGACAAGAGAAGTGCAGAGGAGAACTTTGCCCACCTATGATCAGCTCTGCTCTATTAGTCATTTGTCAGGGCACTAGTCAGGTTTTGGGATGGGGCTTAGTGGGTTGCACCATGCAGCAAATCTATGCTTCATGTCCCGATGCAGGGAGGAAAAAATACCACTGTGGTGCTCTGTGCCATTGATGGCAGAGAACCATTGGATCTCTGCCATCAATGGCAAAATCATCACCCATTAATGGCTAACCATCAATGGTTGGTAATCATCAATGGTCGATAGCCATCCCTAATCTGACAGCCGGGTGAGTAACTGAGGAGATTATTGTGAGGGTCCATAAAATACATTTGCCATCCCTATCTACATTATTGCTGGGCAGCACAAAAGATAATACAATACAAGGTCACAAGTCTAGCATTCTTTCAATGATTTGGATTCAAAGTGCATAGCCCTGCATAGTATTCAAAGAATGCTTTAATTAGAATTCCAGGAATAGTCACTCTCAGACAACATTTATTAAAGTACTGTTTCCAGAAACTCTTTATAAAACTGTGACTTTTAGCCAGCTTTCATACCATTTCATTCAGGATTAGATCACAGTAGCCAGACGAACGCTAAACCTAACTGACTGGAGAGAATAGCACCTATATGAGAAAAAGTTGATACAATGCTATCATAAAGGTTCAAAATGGAGTATAGCCAAGGAGGTTAGTTACTTTATTACCCAACCTTATCATCTAAGTATTACAAAATTATCTTTTAAGTGCATCTACATAGAAGTGGAGTTGAGTTGCATAAAAACTAACCTGGGTTAAGACTTCTAAACAAATGTGCACCACCATGGGCAGTAGATTTTAAGTCTATAGAGTTAAGGGAATAAGATAATATGAAGCTATATTAGTTTTAGAGTGAGGGTAAACAAGAGCGGGGTGCGTAAGCAGCACTTGTGGCTGACCATACCCTACTGCAAGCACTGCAAGCACTTCAGTGTAAAATACAACCAAGTGATGCGTACTATGACGCTGCCTCTTAATTATGCATGTTTCTGAAATGGCGTTAAGACGCTCGGGCACGCCTGCATTCGCACCGCCACTCCCCCGTTTCTAGCGGCCTGCCCCTGTCACCAGCCACAAACGGCTTCACCTGTTACTCATTTTGCCGGGCTGTCTATGTGAAGCGAGCGTACGGTTCCCTATCACTCAGACTGGTTCGCGCATGCGCACAGTGTTGTATACGCATGCACAGAATGCCAAAAATCATCTGGCTGAGTGTGATTGCTTCCTAGTCTGAATCAGGTCCTTTGTTCCTTACTGTTAGTGAGTAGTACTTTGAACAAAGATATCATTAAATAACACTGTATGTATAATATATCTAATTTTATAAGGTCTTATGTGGAGTATCAAACACAGCTAATGTTAGTAATACTGTACATCTGTATATAGATCTTCTCTGAACATACTAGGCAAGAACTACATGTCCTAGTTGATACTTAAGGAACACTTTCCTGTAGTGTTTCAATAAATTGATGACATTGTTTCAGTTCCATTCAGTTTCATTCCTGGAAATTAATGTATGTATCCAGTTCTTTCAGAAGAGCAGTGTTACAGATTAAGAAAATGAGTAACACTTTTAAAGTGTTGCTTATTTATTTGCTGTAAAGCAGTTATTAATGTGAACCTTAACTTCAATGCAGGAGAAATGAGTAAGAATATTTGGTAAGATAAGGAACAGCTATTAGAGCGCAAGAAAAAAAGTATACCTACCATTTGAAGTGTCCCAAAGTCTGCTTCAGAAGATTGGGTTTATCACTGAAAGGCTTGGGTGGAGGCACTATTGCTAGGATACCAATTGTATCATATATATCCAGCTGGCAGCAGAAGAATCTCAGTCATGTGCAGGTGAGCTAGGGTTACACTCTCAAATTGAAAAAGATTTGCTTTTCGAAGTTCGTCAAAATGCTAACAAACAACAGTCCCCATAAGAGGCTATGGAGATGCTGTAAATACAGGGGAAAAAAGGGAACACATGAGAAATCAATGAAATTGTCAGAAAGCTATGATGAATGACATACGAAAAACTAGCAGTACAGAATTTATGCTAAGTAGGGAGTGATTTGCATGTTTCTATCCACAATGTCTCAGGTGGAGTTTAATCAATTACAGTAGTTCTTGGTTCTATGTGGAATTGTGCTTGCTATAAACTTGCAGCTCAGTAAGAATAGAATTATAGCTTGTTTCAATAAGTTGATTGTTAGGGCCAGCAGGTATCTGCTATCTATGAGAGCTATTTTGCTGTTCAATGTGGTTGCTGACTTGCTGGATATCTGTCTTTTCATTCTGAGCTCTGGACTGCATTAAAGTTATGGCATATTGGGGCTCATCCGCTACCTTATTCCCACTGATGCCAGTTTCCTTGTATAGCTACCTGTTACAAACACACTCTGCTGGTTCACACACTAGCGTTTCCATGCTATTGCCTCTGTGGTTAACTGTATCAGTCCTGGTTATTGACTCTTGTTTATGGCCCTGACTTTATCTGAACCAAAAATCTGACTGTTACTTAGATCAGAGGTTCCCAAACGTAGTCCTCAAGACTCCCCAACAGTGTAGGTTTTAGAGATATCCATGGATGAGCATAGGTGGTTAAATCAAATTGACTGAGATACTAATTAAGTCATCTGTGCTCAACCATGGATATCTATAAACCTGAACTGTTGGGGAACCTTGATGACCGCATTTGGGAACCTCTGACTTACCATGCCAAAAGTATTCACGCCCTTGGCTTTTTACCTTTTTTGTTACATTACAACCTGTAATTTATTTATTTTTTTAATCTGAATTTTATGTGATGGATCTGCACAAAATAGTCTAATTTGGTGAAGTGAAATGAGAAATATATATAAAAAAGAATCTTTATAAATAAAATTCTGAAAATTAGCATGTGCATATGTAATCACCCCCTTTGCGATGAAGCCCCTCAAAAGTTCTGGTGCAACCAATTACCTTCAGAAGTCACATAATTAGTGAAATGAAGTCCACCTGTGTGAAATCTAAGTGTCACATGATCTGTCAGTATAGGTATAAACACACCTTTTCTGAAAGGTCCCAGACGCTGCAACACCACTAAGCAAGAGGCATCACACCATGAAGACCAAGGAGCTCTCCAAACAAGTCAGGGATAAAGTTGAGAAGTACAATTCTGGGTTGGGTTATAAAAAAATATCCAAATATTTCATGATCCCCCGGACCACCATCAAATCCATCATCATCAAATGGAAAGAACATGGTACCACAACAAACCTGCGAAGAGAGGGCCACCCACCAAAACTCACAGACCGGGCAAGGAGGGCATTAATCAGAGAGGCAGCACAGAGACCAAAGGTAACCCTCAAGGAGCTGCAGAGTTCCACAGCAGAGACTTGTGTATCTGTGCATGTTACCACAATAAGCCGTACACTCCATAGAGCTGGACTTTATGGAAGAGTGGCCAGAAAAAAGCCATTACTTAGTGATAAATATAAGAAGACACAATTTGAGTTTGCCAAAAGGCATGTGGGCGACTCCATAAATGTATGGAGGAAGGTGCTCTGGTCAGATGAGACTAAAATTTAACTTTTCGGCCACCAAGGAAACTGCTAAGTCTGGAGCAAACCTAACACATCCCATCACCCCAAGAACACCATCCCCACAGTGAAACATGGTGGTGGAAGCATCATGTTGTGGGGGTGTTTTTCAGCAGCAGGGACTGGGAAACTGATTCGAGTCGAGGGAAAGATGGATGGTGCTAAATACAGGGATATTCTTGAGCAAAACCTGTTTCAGTCTGCCTGTGATTTGAGACTGGGACGGAGGTTCGCCTTCCAGCAGGACAATGACCCGAAGCATACTGCTAAGGCAACACTCGAGTGGTTTAAGGGGATACATTTAAATGTGTTGGAATGGCCTAGTCAATGCCCAGATCTCAATCCAATTGAGAATCTGTGGTCACACTTGAAGATTGCTGTTCACAAGCGGAAACCATCCAACATGAAGGAGCTGGACCAGTTTTGCCTTGAGGAATGGGCAAAAATCCCAGGGGCAAAATGTGGCAAGCTCATAGAAACTTATCCAAAGCGACTTGCAGCTGTAATTCCAGCAAAAGGTGGCTCGACAAAGTACTGACTTTAGGGGGGTGAATAGTTATGCACGCTAAAGTTTTCTGTTATGTTGTCCTAAATGTTGTTTGATTTACAATATAAAAAAACACAACTTCACAGTTGTAGGCATGTTCTGTGAATGAAATGATTCACACCTTCAAACAATCCATTTCAATTCCAGGTTGTGAGACAACAAAACATGAAAAATGCAAAGGGGGGTGAATACTTTTGCAAGGCACTGTAGATTCTGCCCATTGCTGCCTGGACCAATATATGCCTGTGATCCTTACTCTGCTTTAATGCCATTTGAACCATGCACCCAATTGTGCATGTCCTCATACTGTATATGTATATCACAGATGTCTGCTACCTGTTTGGGTTCCTTTAGGTAAAGTTCTCACCAAGATTGGCTCTGATAACTAAACAAATAATATTGATGAATGAATCTGGGAGAGATCCAGCCTACCCTTTCAGTATTTCTTCCATCTCCAACATCTATACTGCCGACCAATCTTTGTATCCCGTCACTTCGTAAAAAGAGCAAACTTGAGTTTCTAAAAGTTGAAAATATTTTATTTTGGCACTGTAGTTTTGTAATGAGGAATGGAAATGTACATTTAAAAACAAATGTTATACTTCATACACACAATACAGTTATGTTTTTTATATCTTAAAGGGTTTCAATATCCTTGATGAAAAAAAAAAAGCTGATGGTTTTCTACTGTCCCTCATTCCCACGAATTGTCCAAGGTTTTATGTATTTATCCCTGGTTGTGTTTATATCTAGTACCAACCTATACTGTACATTGTATAAATGATAGTCCCTGGTAGGGGTCTGTCTGTTTGTTTGGGCTAATCTTGAGAACCACTTGACAGAGTTTAGTACAGTTTTCATTATACTATAGAGCATTTATCAAGGAATGTTTAGGTTTATGAAATATTAATGTATGACAAAAGGGAGCCAAGCAGTGACGACTTTAGTGAACAAGTTTACGTGGCACTTTTGCATGTTACAGGTATGTCACAACTAAGTCTTTTTGTGTTGATGTCAGGAGGAAAAATTACTAATATCATCTACATGGTAATCTACATGGCAATCTTATTAGACCTTTAAAAAAGAAAAAAGATAGCCATACTGTAAATTCAAAATTGCTTTAATGTGAAAACCGGGTCGGGTCACTAGTCAAATATAAAATGAGGGTTCCTTTTTTTTGTATTTTCATGATATGAGGAGTGTTTTTATGCATGAGCAGGGTTAAGCTCTGATGTTGTAGGAGCTGTAGCCCTTTAAGAGTTATAGTATGTTTTTTCTTAGTATGTTTTGCATTTGATTGTTCATCCTATAGGGTTGTAAGTGGTGTGTTTAAGTTCTATATTAGTGCTGGTCCCTGAGTGACAGCACTTCTTTCTTCTTTAAATTTCCCCTGGACAGAATAGAGTGCCTTCCGCTTAATCTTGTTATTGACTTGTTCTACGTTTCTTTATTTTTCCTTTATTTTTTCCTCTTTGTTATTTTTCATCTCTTCTACTTTTATTTCTTATCTGTGCTTTGTTACCAATTTTTATTTTTCTTTACTTTCACAATTTACTTTCTTTGCTTCTTTTGTATGATACACATTAATTTTTTTAATTTAATTTTTCTTTTCCTTCTTTTCTTATTTTTTGCTCTTATTTTGGCAATGTATGATGAATGTTTCCCCAGGATTCCTGCTTGCTTCAGGGGACCTATGGCTCCCTTCAGAAAGGAGCTGTAGTACATCCTGAGGAGGAAATATCCCCCTAGGTCTGACTGCTGCTGTGTGTGGCCATCCTCACCCAGCTTCTGACTTGCAGTCTCAAAGGCTGCGGGAGCCTTCCAGCCACTGAGGACACATATTGTGGCAGGGAGCTGCTGGGAATCTCTCTTTTCTCAGCGACCTGCTGCAGTTGATGAGGCAGCCACCTCATCTAAGATGGCACCAGCAGCTCTGGCGGCTGCCCTGCTGCTTGGCCTTAGAGTCCCTATTTTGCTCCTTCCACCAGGTGCTGCTCAGAGTTGAGCAGCTGCCCAGCGGGTACAGTATAGGGCGTAGAGTGCACAAGGCCACTGCTGCTGCACCAGCAGGGCACTGCACTCCTCTGTGGCTTCTGGTGCCCCATCTAAAATGGTGGTGGCAGGGTCAGCTGTCTCTGAGGTGGGGTCATGACGGACAAGGAACAGACCAACCCAGAAATCCCCTCACCAAAATATGCCAATTCACTGAAAGTGCCATGCAACTTATTGCTGACTGGAACATCCAAAAATGCTACTTGATGAAGGGGGGCCTTATCAACACTTTCATGATCTGCAGGAGATGGAAGGGAGACACAACTATGACTGGAGCTGGCAGTCATGGAATAGGTACAGATATGAGTGGCACAACAGTAATCCCCATAGTGGAGGTGAAGCCAATTCTAAGGCTTGCAATAGCTGACACATGAGAGGAGAAATGGCAGCCATCTAAAGCTTCCGCTGTCCACCATGGCCACTTCACTAGTCACCATGGTGATAGGTGCTAGCCAGCTACCCAAAGAACTCGGGTTTAGGGGCAAGTAACAATGGTTGCATCTTTCTCCACCCCCACAATTAGAGTAAATGCATGTTATCTATGCCTATAACTAGCTCTGGGGAGTTAGTGTACCAACACCATCTAAACGAAATCTGTTGGTAGAGTGATAGTTCCAAATACAGTATTTCTAGCTCCCCCAGTGTTTATCATAAACCTATGTGGGTGAATCTAGAACTCCTATCATTCTACAGAACTAAATGAATATTCATGTCAGGGTATATTATGTGGAACTATTGTTCAAAGAACATTGATCCATTGCATGTGGAATATATATAAGTAGTCCACTTAAATGACTCTATCTGTAATAAATTAAACACACAATCGCTATTTGCTTTTGCAGTAAATTCCTGTACATGAGATATTCTTGTATGCAGATGAGTGAAAGTAATTAGCCAAGTATAAGGGTCTCTTCCTAATACCTATATATAGTCATAGTTAATATCTTTGATCAGTAATTATCAGAATCTATACTTTACAAAAGGAGTCTGTTGAGGCCCTATGATTTAATTATTGTCTCCTGTATGATAAAGATATCAATCTTCCTGTAGGACATTATTACTAAAGTTACTAATCTTGCTGCAAACAGATTATTCGATGTAACTAGCTGACAGATAATTGACCTGTGTGGGCATTGATCAGTGTGTTCAGATTTGCATATACTTAATATGCCAATCAGGGATCATGCCTTATTTGTGCACTTATACAATTGTCGATTCATACAGTTTGTTTAGTATAAATAGCTGATTTACAGTTAGAGATGTACATGGATCCTTGTATTTTGGTTTTGGTTTTGGCAAAACCATCATCAAATGTTATGGTTAAAACAACCTCCAACTGTTTTGGTTCAGTTTTGGTTTTCTTTAAAAAAAATTCTAAAAACAGCTAAAATCATGTAACTTGGACCTGTTTTTGTTCCTATTGTATTACTAACATCAATAACATTCATTTCCAGTCATTTCCAGCTAATTTTGAACAATTTTGGCACCTCAAATCACAAAGGAGGGACTTACAGTCATGAACATGCAACATTTGGTTTTTAGATCCGAGGTCTGACTTGGGGGAAGATACAAGTCGGCACTCGGTTCTACTCAGAACCCCAAAAGTGATCCTAGTCGGGACTCGGTTCTGCTTGGAACCCCAAAGTTCGGGTGCGTCTGGTCTTCAGCAAAACCAAACCGCTCATCTCTACATGTAACCTGTGTAGGCATTAGTCAGTATGCCTTAATTAGCATATATAACATTTTTAATCCCAATCAGCGATAGTGCACATCTTACGTTCTTGCTGACAGGTATGCTAAACCCTGCTCCTGTTACAATATACTAGCTATTGATTTGAAAAAGGGCTCCCGGGGACACGCTTTGGTATGTACCGTGGGCGCTCTCTGTATATACAAGTATATTATTTACTTTCTCTTTTAAAATAGGCAGTGCACTACTTTCTCTGTGATTATCAATCTCTAATGGAACGCTGCTGCACTAGAAATACAAACCAGTCTATATGCAATAGTTATTATATAGTAATGAGAGCAGGCTTTAGTAGATCTCTTTCAAAGCACAAAACGTCAGATATATAAGGGCAATAATATGGCACTATCACTGATCGGGCATGATTATATACAATATGCTAATTAAAACATTCTGACTAATGTATATATATATATATATATATGTATATATATATATATATATATATATATATCAGACTTTCACAATCTGCATGTGGCCTGTTTTCTGGGCATGCGCAGAGCAATCTTACATTTTACACTACACTAACTGGTGCGTGTACTATAGTTCTCACTCTGTGTATGTGAACATGCTGTAGCTCTCATATTATCTTGTAGCAAGCTATGCTAAATAATGGGGATCATTTCTTTAGGGTAAGTTTGGTATATTAATAAAGATGTAGAAAATGTCTACAATTTAAAAATGATTCAGTTGTTATTATTATTATTAATTATTATTATTATTATTATTATTATTATTATTACTTTAGCTAAACTACAGCTACCCTTCTCTGTGGGCTCACCAGCCTCATGAAGCTGTTCTGATGTTTTGGTGCTGAAAAATCATACTTTATACAGTATCTAACATGACATACTTCACTAGTGGGAAATACAATATATAATTTTCTATTCAGTCTAGCAGTAATATCCTACTGTCTCTAGGGGTAGACTTCCATGCTACAGTTATGTCTATGATCTATGATTATACCTATGCCTTTTCCATTATGGTTTAACTTAATAAAGTCCCACTTTGAGTGTTAGATACTCCCAAAGGGATAACCTTTCAGCTACACAAATTAAAAATGAACAGGAAATCTTCATTGCTGTTTTCATTCATACTGATCTTTCACCATATTAAGCCTGGGAAAACCAGGTGACGTCACACGTGGAGATTTTGTCTGCCAATTTGAATATAGATCATATTGGCCTTATATCACTGAGAGTACAAATCTCTCCAAATTGTTTCCTGACAAAGACGTAGTTTGCTGAATTGTCACTATAGCTACTTGTGTGCCATGGTCATCGATTGAGTCTAACAAATGAGATCCATAGGTTTCAGCCATTCAGCCAGCACGCTCCAATGAAGTCTGTCCAATTTGGTCATCCACACACTGCGCGTGGCCTAATTAGAAACACATCCAGCAAGTTGATTATCAGGATGAATGACTTGACGTTAACAAGTTTAATGTTTACTATCTATACCTTTCCTCTTCAGTATATCTCCCATTGTGAAGCAAGGCGATTACCATCCCTAATTAGCCTAATAGCTGTGATAACTAATCACTTTGTAAATGCAATGGAATCTTTAAATGATTTAATAGTTAAAAAGCACTAAAGCAGTTAATCAGTGTTGTTTATTTTTGGCAGAACTAGAGAAAGTGTGCCTACAGCCAGGGATTCTGGATCAGTAAACATAGAATTCAGCATACCATTATACAAGAACGAATATTATATAAATGGCACATGTAATATCTCTTCTGCAGCTCTTCCATGTTGTATCTTATTACAGTGTATATCGCATATAATAGAAAATGCCACAATTATTCTTTCAAAACAAACCTGATTTTGATATTTCTGAATTGTGGTTTAACTAGATCACATAATAATTAGGTTTTCAAGATTTCTGTCAGAGATACAGTCTTGCTTTTTAGTCTGAAACGTGTATGCTACCAATGATAGCTTCATTGATAGCTTCATTGGGGAACTGTGGTGCATCTTTATAATGCCTTTTACACTATATTATGAGATCCAGTGGTAGCTCAACCCATGGAAGAAACATTTAAGAATGGAGTTCAAAGTTCAAAAGGAAATGACATATTCTATTTATTGTGTAAACATCCAAAGCAACCAATCAGACATTAGATTTTATCATCAAACTTTCACTAGATTGATCAACTCTAATGGCTCATTAGCTTATATAGGTTATGTCAAATTTGCATTTGTTAATAATTAAACCTTTATGATTTGTGTTTCATTAATGAAAGTCCAAGGGAGTATACAATAGTCGATGGCTGTCATTATCATTTATGTTACATTAGTCTTGAGTATTTTTATAAGCTTTGATCTCTCTCCATCACTAAATTCAAAAGTCAGCATTAAGCCTGTAAAGTTTGCTCTACCCAACTGAAGCTAATGAGTTACAGTAAGAGACCATCTATTTATTTACAAGCATACTATTAAGGAAGATTGTATTTACGATTAAGCTGGTGAATGCTGACACACTATATATTTAAACACAAATGGACTACTTTATATTACATTTATATAGAATCAATATGCACTGATTAACAAAATAAACAAATGAAGAGGTTATTGCATTAAACCCAGAATTTTTACATTATGTGCATGACAAAGCAAAGGGAAGGAAGGTTTCTTATTCCAAGTAACAATCAATTTGGAAACAGAGCTCCCTGTTTCTCGACACTGCCAGAGCATACAGAGCTGCATGTTAAGAGCACCTGAAAGCAAAACCCAGTGGGCATGCAGTCAAATAATAATCAATTGCCTGTCTGCTCTTTCTTGCATGAATGGTCTTCCTTTTGGTCTGCCTCAAGGTCTTTATAGCACCGTAAATCTAGGACTATTATTATACCTTAGATCTTTCTCTTAGAAAAGCATTTCAATATTACAAGCACATGCACGTCTGTAATGTCATTTCAATAGTCCTGTTGGGAACAAAACCATTGTAGGACATTACAAAATAAAGTCTATTAAAGCTAAAACATTTATGAAACTGCTCTTTCTTTTTCTTAACATGTATTCCCTTATTTCATTTAAATGTCTAAATTAAAGTTAAGAATTCTCCAGCAAAAGGAAATTGCCAGAACCCAATGGTGAATATAATGATACTCTATATTAGGGGTGTGCACCGGCCACTTTTCGTGTTTTGGTTTTGGATCTGGATCTTTCTTCGTGTTTTGGATCTGGATTGGTTTTGCCAAAACCACCCTTCCGTGTTTTGGGTTCTGGGTTTTGTGTTTTGGATGTGGATTTTTTCTTAAAAAATAAAAAAAAATGCTAAATCACATGAAATGGGCCTTTTTTTGTTCCTATGCTATTAATAACCCCAATAACATTAATTTCCACTCATTTCCACTCTATTCTGAACACCTCACACCTCACAATATTGTTTTTAGACCAAAAGGTTGCACCGAGGTAGCTGGATGTCTATGCTATGTCTATACAAGTGGGCGGCACAAACACGTGGCCCATCTAGGAGTGGCACTGCAGTGGTAGACAGGAAGCCAATCAGCATTATGGTGTCCATTTGCATGTAGCACGGACCTGGGAGATCCGTGCTACATGCATCTGTATGTATTGGCACAGAGCAATGACGGGTCCGTGAGACTCGACTGTGCTGCTGTGGTAAAAAATAAAAAAAAACCTGTGTAAAAAAGAAAAAAAGTTTAACCGCAGGGTAAACTTTAATAACCTTGCGGTTCCCACCATTGACTACAATGGAGGGAGCCGTTCATTAGCTGAGAGACAGGAGATGACCTCTCTCAGCCAATGATACCCCGCCACTAAGCTCTCATTCAGGAGTTCGTGGATCGGGTTTTCATTTTTTTTTTATTGCCAAGTCCGGGGATACCTACTTTGGAATGAAGAGGAGAGAACCTCGCATAGGAGATGGTGAGTATGTTTTTTTTCACAGGTCCCCTAAGGATACTTTATCGGACAAATGGACCGATAAATCGGTGTGTGTGTCCTGTTTTTTTTTAAACATTTTTTTACAGGTGAACTACAGGTACTAGTGGGCCCTTAATGCCCTGCATGCTGGTGCTGGTTCTCCAAGTACCAGCATGCAGGGCAGGCTTGCTGGGACTTGCAGTTCTACTTGTAAAGACAATGTTTGATATTCTTTATTTACACCACACCACACTATCAACCCGCCACCCACCGCCACCAGGGGTGGCGGGGATAGCCCCGGGCTATCAGCCTGGGCCTGGGGTGCACTGGAGAGGGTGACCCCTTTATTGGGGGGGTCCCCAGCTCTCCAGGGATCCCTGGCCTGGAATGACTAGCGGTCAGGGCAGATGCTGCGGCTGGGGTCCCGGTGAACGGGCTCCCCTGGCTGTGGCATCAGCCCCCGCTAGAAAAAGTCCAGTGCTGGTTCTGGAACATACAGGGGAACCCTACTCATTTTTTCCCCTGTATTTCCAGAACCAGGACCGGATCAGAGCCCAGAGCTGGTTGCGCAGAATATGGGGGACCCCTGCGTCGTTTGTCCATCGTATTTTGGCAACCAGCACTGGTTCTGACTAGCCCGGTGCTGGTTGTGTTTAAGTACAGGGGACCCCTACGTCATTTGTCCCCTGTATTTAAGCACACCCAGCACTGGGTCACTAATGCCTGGGGCTGGTTGCTCTTTTTTGGGGGGGGTGCACGCCATTTTTTTCTTTTTTTACACAGGCTTTTTTTTTTACCACAGCAGCACAGACGGGTCTCACGGACCCATCAGTGCTCTGTGTCAATGACACAGATGCAAGTAGCATGGATCTACTGGTCCGTGCGTGCATCTGTGTCATTGAAATACACAGCAGCACAGACAGGTCTCACTGACCCATCTGTGCTCTGTGTCAATGTCAATCACACAGATGCATGTAGCACGGATCTCCCGGGTCCGTGCTACATGCAAATGAGCACCATAATGCTGATTGGCTGAGAGCCGTGACAGACGGCTCTGTCAGCCAATCAGCACTTTGCCCATTAAAGGCAAAGGCATTTTTTTTAAATGGCCGCTCGAGGCAAAACCTCGAGATCCGACAGCAGATCTCGAGGTTTTGTCTCGGGAGAGGGATCCGGGGCAGACAGGGAGATCCGAGCTTGGGCTCGGATCGCCCCGGATCCCCAAAGTTCAGGTGGGTTCGGTTCTCAGGGAACCGAACCCGCTCATCCCTACTCTATATACTGTACAAGTCTATAGAGAAGGTTTTATATAACTATGGAATATGAACATGTCTGCATAGTCTTAAATGTGCTAGGCAATGATGATTCATGTTAGTTACACCAGGGAATTTATTTACTAAGCATCGGGTTTGAAAAAACCTTGTGCTTCCGATCGGGTTTATGTCCGAAATGTAAAAAGGCAATGCTTTTATTAGTAAAACACAGCTGTGAAAGCATTGCCCTTTTAAATTACTGGCATTAATATGATTGGAAGTGTTGGGTTGTAGAATCTAATGCTTAATATAGAAACCCCAAGCACTGAGGTTGTTGGTTTGATTCCCACCATGGCCCTCAATGTGTGGACTTTGTATATTCTCCCTGTGCTTGCCTGGATTTCCTATGGGTGCTCTACAGTAGTTTCCTCCCACACTCCAAATATATACTGGTAGGTTAATTGGCTACTGATCAATTAACCTAGCACTGGTAGGGATTATAGATTGTAAACTCCAAGGGGGAAGAGACTGATATGATTGGGCAAATATTCTGTGTAAAATGCTGCAGAATATGTTTGCGCTATATAAATAGCTGGTAATAAATAAATGTATATGGTCATCTTGATATATGGGTTTGGCTAATGTTAGCATAGCTGACTGGAGAGCTGTCTGTGATATCAAACAAGCAGCAGAGGTTCAATTTTTTCACAATTCTCTTGTTCCAAGTTTCAGGGGTGGATTGGGCCACCGGGAAAGTTCCAGCTGGGCCGGTCCCTTCCCCAACCTCTGTCGGAGGGCTGACATCAGCTGCCGGGTCTGGCCCATGTCTATGGGCCAGGCTGCTGGCTGCCACGCTTCCTGTACTTACGTTCCACTATGGAACGCAAACAGGAAGCTATCATCTACTCCGACTGGCAGGCACTTCATAGTTCAGTCAGCCAGGAGCAGAGCTGCAGCGGTAGTGCAGCAGAGTGTATGGAGCGCTTGTGGGCCATCCGGGGAGCCACTGCGTGTGTGGCTGTGTTAGAAGGGGTGGTCCAATTGCGCAGAAGACCACCCCTCAGCACTGAGGGCAGCAGGTAATGCCGGTCAGGACTCGGGTCATCATGCCGGATTTAGCCGGGGGTGGGGCGCCTACTCAGCTCCCCTTCCCAGCAGTCCAGCGCGGCATCATACCATGATCCTGGACTCTGCAGCCGACACACTACTGGAGCTACAGGTAAGAAGACCGGGTGTCCATCGTGCAGCTAGATCACTGATGTGATGTGACAGCTGTGATGAGATTAAAAGTCCCAGCACACTTAGTCAACTGACTGTGCTGGGACTTGTAGTGCCATTACAGCTAGAAAGACCCTGAAAAAAACAAGTGTATGTATGTGTATATATATATATATATTTATATATATATATATATATATATATATAAATACACACACACACACATATATACAAAATATTTAACATTACTAAAGCAGGCTAAAAAATAGTAAATAGTACAAATTCATATAAAGAGGAGGAATTATTTCATGAAATGCAGAAAATCAAATTATTAAAATATATATATATATAATTTTTTTTTTTAATTATTTCTAATTAATATATAAATCTAATTTCTAATTTTTATATAAATCTATACTGGTTGCCATATTATTTATCTGCTGCTTAGCAACTGCGATCATGTGACTATGCAATGGGCTGAGCATGCTGGGTTTTTCAATATTACTATTTTTGTATAAATCTATACCGGTTGCCATATTGTTTATCTGCTGCTTAGCAACTGTGGTCATGTGACTACGCAACGGGCTGACCATGCTGGGTTGGATGACGCACATTAGGATTGCCGATGTCCGGGCTTGTGGATGTGTTGCGTTGTGTTGGTGTTTCCTAGGCAATGGCACTTCCGTGTGGGATCACGGGTGCAGGCTCCGGTGGCGCACTAAGAAGTGCGCTAGCATCAGCGTGTGGGTGGACACAGCTGAATTAGATGATTGAAGGTAGGATGGGTATACATGGAAGGCTTTATGTATGTATGTTATATTGCTACTTTGACAAGCACGCTGCTGGATGTAATGGCTGACGCTGATATATTGCTGCTTATGATGATGCTGTCTTGAAAAAGATCGCAAGAGACCGAAACGTCGATATGATGACATGACATGCTCGTTGGATATTTTTACTATGGTGATTAAACAAATAAGCGTATTGCTTTTGTGAGTGCCCTCTTTTTCTACATTGGTGGAATACTTTGGACTTACATTGGATCAGTTTGTCTGATTTTGGAGGCTGCATCCCACTGCTGAACTTTGGGATGTGAGTGCAGATAATTTCCTGATATATATATATATATATATATATATATAACACACATATTTGTCAAGCAAGTACTTTACTCCACAATATTGTACCTGCCCATGTGCCCTCCTAGATGCTATCTCTTTATCTACTCCACCTCTGTGTCCACCCTCCTTGTGATGCCCCCTGGGTGTCCCTGCCTTCACCACCCCTGTAGCTCCCCCTGGGTGTCCTTGCCCTCATCCTCCTTGTAACTCCCTCTCAGTATCCCTGCCCTCACCCTCCTTGTAATGCCCCCTCAGTGTCCCTGCCCTCACCCTTCCTGTAACTCCCCCTCTGGAAAAAAATTTTGCTATAATATTTCTTTTGGGAAGAGAGTAAAAGCCGAATCTATTTCACACACAAGATCCACACTGGGTTCTATGTAAAAAGTAAAGTGAAAAGCATCTTAAAAATATATTTTTTGCATTCAATTCAGAATCAGGCTCAATGAGGAGGGATCCCGCCCCCTTGACAGACTCTACCTCCTCAACACATCCCGCCCCATTAGGGGTGCTTTCATAAATTTCCCGGCTGATTTCCATCCCAATCCGCCCCTGCCAAGCTTCACTTAATTTTAAAGTAGTGTGTCATTAAAGTAGTTCCTTCATGTTAGCCCTGTGCAAGAGTCACCTACATCTCCACAGTGTTCAGAAAACTGCTGAAGCAGCCCTATTGTTAAAGCTGTCCAGCAGATCTGAGACTCTATTTTATAATTCTTCATATATACAAAAATAAGCCATTTATCAATGTTCAACATTGCAAACATGGACTTATGCACCTAACTGTTCAACTAGTACACTGTGCATTCCCACATCCTGTTGTTCAATCTGCCCCCAACCAATCACTATGCACCTACTTCTATGGGTTTAATTAGATGTCACTTTTAAGTTCTGACTCCTACTACTTCAAATGTTCTATTGTTCTCCTAAAATACTGCTTGGTATAATATATTTTTAGTATTATATTATTTTAATCATGAGTCTGAGGATCATTAGGACTGTCTTAATTGTATCATTACTAATTAATCATGTAGATAAATAAAAATATGAGATCACTCTTTAATATTTATATACTTGAGAGAAAGGTAGAGTTACAGTATAATGTGTTTACATAGTACACTGTATGTATATTGTATTTGCTACTGGTAAACAGTTAGAGTGTTAAAATTATCATATTGGAGAGGTCTTAATATGCAATCAGCTGTCATGAAGAACCACAGCATGTGGCAGGCAGAAAATTATTATGCATTTCATGTCTGCATTAAAGAGGCTGCAATTGCATCGGGAAAGTGAGCCACCATTTTGCCAGATCATCCAGTAGAGGAGCATCTACGGTCACAGAGGGTTACAGCACATAAAATATAAATTGCTGATTCCAAGCCCTATAATTCAGAGCTTACTAGGAGTACAGATGGAGTGAGACTGTGACCAGAACTGCCGAAGCTCACAGCACAACAAGCAGACAGAGGAAAGACAGAGGAAAGAGGGAGCAAATAGGGATATTGAGAATATGAAGTAGTAAAAGGTTAAGATGGCCTGTACATGCTCAGAAGAAGCCAATTTTGGAATTCATCTTATATGAAATGGCCCTCACTTATGCACAGATGAACATAGTGGGGGCCTTATAGGGTGCTATTGCCAGGCCTCCCCTAACATTCTGGCCTTGTAGTGACCACATGGCTTGCAGAAGTGGTAGTTTCCCTAGAAAAATGAATATATAAAGATAACACATACATGGTGGCACAATGGTTAGCACTGAGGTCTCCCAGCACTGAGGTCATGGGTTTAATCCCATCTGGGCACTACATGTGTGTTCCTCTCAGTAAAAGTGGTAACAACGGTGTCAGCTGTAACAGCGATAATACACAGAGTAAGCGATATATAGGGGAGATGCACTAAGCTCTGGAATGTAATAAATTATAAAGTGATAAACTACCAGCCACTCAGCTCCTAACTCCCATGTTGCAGGCTGTGTTCAGGAGCTGATTGGTTGGTAGTTTGTCACTCCCCAATTTATCACTTTCCTGAGCTTAGTACATCTGCTCCTCTGTGAGAAGAGACAGCTGTGGTAACACTCACACCAGAAAGAACATGTGCTGCACATACTCATCACACACTCTAAGATGGCATAAGGCTACAGGGACGCGGCTGCCGAGTAACATGTTGATGAAGGTGTCTGGACGGCTTCTATGCAGGACATGAGGTAGCGCTGGAGCACGCTTCTCTCGAACAACAAAGACAGTAACTGTAGAATCTATGTGTCTCCAGGCAAGATGTTCTAAAGGTTGAAATGCGGTCAAAACAACACCCCCATTTTCAGAGTTATGGGAGCTTTTCCATATGTACCAAGCTCCGCAATGGACCCAGTGGGTAATACAATCTTTAGATGGCCGATCCCAGCACCCCCCGTAGCATGTGAATCATTCTGCGCATTTGCAGAAGATAGCCAGAGGGACTTCTGTTCATAAACCCAGAAGTCCCTCAATTGTAAAGGTCAGCTCTTCCTTTGTGCATTTCTAGGTATATACCAGCTATATTATCACCAGTATGTACCCGATAATTGGGAGAATGTACGTCCTGTCCTCCATGTGGTAGGGAATATAGATGTAAGCTCCGGTATGCAGTTATAAGACAAGCGGACGCATGCCGCTGGTCTCAATACCGACAACATAATCCTGTCAAGGGAGCTAACATAGGCGTCGAAATGCTGACACCTATGTTAATCCTGACGCCGGGACTTCCGACAGGACACCGGACCGATCGTCCCAAGCAGGTAGTAAGTATGAATATAGCCGGGGATGGGGGGTTAGGTTTAGGGCACCCTGGGGGGACTTAGGGTTAGACACCCCCCGGGGAGGGTTAGGGTTAGGCATGGGGAAGGGGGGTTAGGTTTAGGCACTAGGGGGGGAAGTTAGGGTTAGGCACCCCCCCAGGAGGGTTAGGTTTAGGGTGCGGGGAGGGGGGGTTAGGTTTAGGCACTTACGAGGGAGGGTTAGGCACTAGGGGGTGGAGCTTAGGGTTAGGAACCTCCAAAGGAGGATTAGGGGGAGGAGAGGGTTAGGAATACTTAACTTACCTCCGCTGTTGGGATCCTGTGCATCGGGCTGCCGGCATCAGGATTTGAACCGCCGGGCTGACGTCCGGCGGCCAAACATACCCATTCCGTAAGCTCCACTGGGACAAGGATTAATGTGAATGTCTAAATATTCTATGTAGTAGGCTGCATAATATGGATGCACTGTAAAAAACAACTGTTTATAAATAAATATGTAAGATTTGGGGACACCCCCACATTGGACACTAAACATTTCGACTGGGTAGAAGGGAAAGATATGTAATGTGTACAAATAAGAATCTATACAATTCTTTAAAGGTGTTAATGTATGCAATATATTTCATTGGTGAGCAGCAACATGAAAGGCTAATAAACAGTAAAGACAACCTGAAAATATAAAGCAGCCTAGAACTTATACTCTTAGCCCAGAACGGACTCATTGGCAGGTTAGCATTAGCTAATATACTGTAACACTGCAGAGTGATAAGCACCCGGGACAACCTCACAAAATCCCTACAGTTGCTTATGCTGAATAAAAAATAGCTGTCCCATTGTTTGTTTGGTAAAAGTGAAATAAGATCTTAGACAGTGGCAAATTATTCATGAATATTTTACTATGCAATAATTAATAATGTATGATATGTGAAAGCTTTGCTACCAATGAAATATAAGAGATATAGAATATTTAAGAGTTTAGTAACACATATTACTGTGCACTTCCTCTTGCACTCCCTATGTGAGGGGTGTAGTGCCACTTTTACAATACCTTGTGCCCCACACAAATCACTTTTTTCCTGGCCCTTTTCCCAACACATCTTTTTCTACTTCTACCCTTTTCACTCCTTACCCTCCTCCTCTTCTTCAGAAGTCCTGCTGGCTGCCGATCAGAAGAGCTGTGGGTGAAACTTAGAATGGCAGGTAATAATATTTGCCCTATAGAGTCGATAAATCTTACTGCCATTGACAACACAGTTGGCAGTAACATTCGCCGCCTTTCATCATTTAAGACTTCACTGTGTAAATTGTACATTTATTATGGCGGTGTTTATACCACCACAATCCCTATTTTCTAAACGAATACAATAAAATAATAAAAAAAAAAAAATCTTTAATCCATTTTAATGTATAAATGTTTTAAAATAATTTTTAAAATACATTGTGTATATTTTGAAAGTATCTTTACTTAAGTGGAAATTAGAAACACATACTGGCAAACAAGCTTAAAGACTGACCTGGCCAAGAGGTAAGGCAGCTCAATTGTGGTGATAAGGGTTTTATTCTTAACACCTTGATTAGTGTCATTAAAGAAAAAGCATCTCTAGTATACTTTGAGTGGTGTTTCGCTGAACCTGCAATGCAAATAAGATGCAAAATTTTAAGAAAAAATTGGTACACTTCACCTCTCTGAGCAGCTCATTGGCATATGGCGTCTCGTGCAGGATGGCGTATTGGCGGTAGGTGTATGAGGACACATTTGTAGCTGGAGAGTCATAGGTTATAGTCAGTCACATAATCCAATTACAGTGTGACTTCCATCATGGATCATTGCTCATGCACTGCTGAATTTGCTGGAAGTCCCTGAGAGCGGGGCCCAACCTATCTGCTGTAGTTGCATAGGGTTGGGTATGAAATCCCGGCTGTCGCTGGTCAGAATACCAACAGCGGCATCTCGACAGCCAGAATCCTGACACCCATAGAAACGCATGGTAAGTATTTTCCCCTCCCCTTTCTGATGATCTTCCCCCCATGTGATTATACCAGTAATTATTGGACTGTTAGGAAGGGGTGCAAACTAGAGGCCACAGTCTGAGGATAATGGAATTGGCCTGTCCTAGCAACATTTTAGCAGATTCTATTAGCCCACAAGTTCTATTTATACATCTGGGAAAGGTTCTCCACCTGCAAATGCCATCAGAATTTTTCTATATATTACTCTTTTCTAGCAGTACCTGGGCACATGAAGCAGGGAGGCCCTTATGTCCATTACTCCCCATATGTGTCTATAAACCTCCTCCTCAAATGTGCCTTTGATCCAATTCCCCTGACTTCAGCTCCTCATGTATACCTAAACTCATCACTGCCCATGTGTGCTTCTGACTGCGCCTCCCCATGTATTCCTCTGATCCCGCCTCCTCATCTCTGATCTATCCACTAATGTGACTTTGACTCTAATCCCCATGGCAAATGGCTGTCAATCAGAAGTACAATGGATGAGAGGAGACAAGATTATATTAAATGCTGCATAAAAGAACCTAAAGATAGCAGGTAAACACAATATGTCTTTAATAAATCATTTGGACTTTTTCTCACTTGAAAGGGTTATTATCTATAACTCTATTTTCACCAGGGGTCGTTGGACCTCTGCATAAAACAAGTTGGAGGCTGAGGGGGGGAGGCTGCCTATTTTAGCTGTACTGGGCTCCACAATTTCTGATGGCAGCCTGGGGACATAGGGGGTCATTCAGACCCACTCGCGAGCGGCAGTATGCTCGCAAGTGGGTCGATGTTCCCCACTGCGCATGCGCACGACGGAGGGAGCTCCGTCGTGCGCATGCGCGAGACCCGGCGAGCGACGGGCTTTCCATCGCTCGGGGTCTCGCACCAAAGGGGGCGTGCTGTCGATCTTGATTGACAGCACACCCCCTTTGGTGGGCGTGCCGGGGGCGTGCCTGCCAGACGGAGGCGTTCCCATGGGAACGCCTACCGTCTGAAGCCGGCCCCACTGACGTGGTTGGGAAACCCGACCGCAGGGTTTCCCTCGCAAGTCCGATGGTCGCGATGGTCAAGACCATCGCGACCATCTTTTTACACGCTCGTATATGCTGTGGGTGGTGACCCACAGCTATACGAGCGTCCAGAAGGACGCTCCATTTTAATGGAGGAGGGCCCTGATTCAGAGCGAGCGCTCTGGTCAGAGCATCCGCTCTGAATCAGGCCCATAGCCTGTTGGAAATTATGTGTGTGCAGCTATTGCAGAGTCATGTAGACATACACCAGCGTATGCCTCAAACTATGAACAGCCCAGTTACTTAACGAGTGGTTTTGGCTTATTGAAATATATTGTAGGTACAGCCATGCTAATTGTTACATGCAGCAGCAGCTTCTACCCTCTTGCCAGGGCCGTAGCTAGGGTAGTGTGGCCGGTGCCATCGCACAGGGCACCACAGGTCAGGGGGCGCTGTTTGGGCCTGCCAAATTTCTGATTATTATCATTCTTGCTTGTAGCTTCCTCTTATTTCATCCCCAGCATCTACTGGCCTCTCTTATCTCTTCCCTGGCCCTTCCCCATGAGGCCATAGCCCTTTTTTGGGTGCATTATGTCCCTTTGAAAAATGAGGGGGGCGCCAATGCTTTTACTGGCACAGGGCACCAAAAAGTCTAGTTACGGCTCTGCCTCTTGCATTAGGGGGGTGCAACTGCTGGTCCAGCTGGCTGCGTCCCGGCACCTGCACTATGGGTCTGGCAGGTGTTGGACCAGCAAATGCTCAGAAGCGGTGGTGGTGCCAAGCTTGTGCATAACACCAGCATATAGAGACTGCATCGGCTGCAGCCCCTAGAAGCCATGTATGGCTACTTGAAAGGCAGTGCAGCACTGGAAGCCACTCTCTGCATATTGCAGCCTGGACAGGCAATCCCAGGGGAAGAACACATCTCCCCCTTAGGCTGCCTATCCTGTGTGACTGGCAGATAGCACTAACAATGGAAAGCCGCTGCAAGTCACAGTGTAGCCAATGCAGTCACAGACTGCAACTGGCTCACTGGGGTGGCAGATTTTTCTGAGGGCCACTGGTTAAATGTATACTGGTAATGGAGTGGAGCTTGAGCAAAGCAGGGTTATTTATTGCTCATCAGCAGGTGAGTGTATACTGCAAAGGGTAACGGTGCAGAGATCTGGATCAGATTTATTAGTAAGTATTAACCAGGTTCTCGTTAGGAACTAAGGGCCGAATTTAATTAGCCGCGAAAAGTGCCGTCTAGTGAAAAGCGGATTGAATTTGCCTCATTCGCCTGTTTTGACGCAATGTTTTCTCCATGCGCGTCCCCGCTTTTTGCCCTATTCATTTGTAAAACATGCGAAAAAGCGGATAGGCAAATGTTTTACAAAGCAAAACTAGCGAAAAGGAATTTTTTCGGGGGGAAATCAGTCTGTACCCCATAAAATGCTTCAGGGACCCTGGGAATCAATATAGCATAGTAGTAGTAGCCCTAATAAAATTATTTAGTGAACTTATTTTGTTGCAATGGGCTGTTATATGTACATTTGCAATTGTGTGGAAAAATGATAGAGAACAATGTTTTCTCGGAAAAATAAGTACTGAGGTTAAATTTGGGGTACCTGAAAATAGGTACTAGTATATTTTGATGTCTCTAAAATGAAGATTTAAAAAAAATCTTAAAAATACACCGGTTGCAGCCTCCTGCAGTCCCAAAAACATCTGTCCCAACCATATAGCCCCCCAAAGTACCAGGGTCCCCAGTTTATTTTCCCATTTTCCAACACTTTTTTCATTTTCACCCCAAAAATTACATGTCTTTTTTGGAGTGAAGGAAGTTAATTCTTTATTTTATTTAGCCTAATCAGTTATTAGGGGGTGTCCAAAGAATTCTGAACCAAGTCCCCACATTTGTACCACAAAATATGGATTTTGCACTTCTTTTCTCCTGCCTTTTGCTGGAGAAACTGTTTTGCCGTCTTTTACCTATGGAATTTCTGCCTAGGCGAAAACTCAGGGGAATTGAATATGGAGATACTTTGAAAACAGGCAAAAAGTACAAATCGGCGAAAACTTTTCTCCAAACAGCACTTTTCGCAGCTAATTGAATTCGGCCCTAAGTAGGAGATTTCTGTCTCCCACCATGTCACTCTTACACAGTACAGACAAGATGGCCCCTGCAATTGCTCAGTAGTTAGCTCGGTGGCCATCTTGGGACAGGGCATGAAGCGTCCCTGAAGAACATGAAGACTGAAGTCTGCGCATTAGCACACTCCTCTTCAACAAGAATCAGGCTTTTTCCAGCTAATAAGAGACTTAACTTGGTCAACATATTCCTCTTTACCTAGAGGGTGTTATGATGAGAACGCAGTGACACAGATCTTTTTGCCATTCATTGTATGGTAAAAGAAATAGCAAGGCCATCTGATGTGATTGTTTACAAATAGAAAAGTCGGTATTGGACAGAAGAGTGAACCCTGATTGTTTGTAATTGGTGGGAAACCCAGGAAAATGTCATGCAGGTTTCCCAGCTCAGGAAAATTATTACCTTTAGTATACAAAACAAAATGTCCATTGTGGATAAAGTGCAGCATCTCTGTCTCACATACTGTACAGGAACTCATCATAGGACCACTCAATTTATAAACCAAACCAGATTTGGTAAAGCATGACCTTTTGAGACAACTGGGGAAATGTATCAAGTCTTCTAGAGATTGGAGAAGTGAACCAGTGGATAAATTGCCCATAGCATCCAATAAGATTCTATCTTTCATTTTACAGAATGTATTGATACATGCTAGCTACAGTAGAAGCTGATTGGCTGCCATAGGCAACTTCTCTACTCTACAGTAGAAGGCTTATCACTACAGTATGACCCCTCTACACTTATAAAGGATTCAGCCAGGGTTGTACAAGACATCAGCACTGTTTAAAGAGACAGCAGCAGATTCACTAATGGTGGTAGTGCAAGGTGGTATGTGTATGTACCGCCAACATGGTTTAAAATAACAGGTGTAATAACAGGTGTAATTACACACTTGCAAAACTATGCATAGCCCACAAATCCTCTGGTACACCATCACAGATCTTTGCCTTCATGTGAATGGCCTTTTACCACAAGGTTACGCCACTTCAGCCACAAAGTAGATATGCAACTGAGCTGCATATGAGTCGGCATGTCCACATTCTCCAAAATGACATGTTTAGCTCTGCATCTGCCTCACCCTGACTTACATTCAACTCTACATTCATAATATATTGGCAGGGAGGAATTTGGTTAGAGGAAGGCAAGAAAGAAGGGAATTGCAGCAGTCAATAGGTGGGATGCAGCAAAGTTAAACCCCCGAAAATGCTGTTTTTGGGGGTAGACCGCATTTCTCATATGCACCAAGTCCTGGAATTAGATGTATTCCTGGGCATGGATGTGGCGGGCAACACTATCTTTAGATGGCGTTGCCCAATAGAAGCCTATGGGCTGCTATATGCGACATCCCCGGGGAGGAATCCAATCGGATCCCTCTCAGTAAACCCTTGCAACATGCTCATCCTTCTGCGCATGAGCAGAAGGAAGCCAGAGGGATTTCTGAGTTATAGACCTGGTAGTTCCTCACTCACAAAGGGCAGCTATTATCGGGAGAGCTGTCCTTAGCTTTTTTTATACATGCATTACGCCGTAGTCAACACCGGTATGCATGCGATGAGTGGCGGGATGTATTGCAGTATGCATCCCACCCAATGTGAGAGATTATGAATTAAAAATTTAAGTGCCTTGTGTGGAATATATGTGTATTCCGGTGTTGTTAGCAGTGTGTGATAGCATTTGGCTACAGATTGGATGTGGGAAATACAGATCCTTTCTGATTACAAGAATGGCAGCACACTTGACAGGTAGGGTGTACTATCGTAAACTGAAGAAGGTCCAGTAGGTTAAGTGAGACAGATGTAGGCAGGAATCTCAATAAGCTTGAAGTGGCATGGCAGATGAGATGCTTTTTAAGATAGAAAGTATAAAGAAATGCACATAATATACTTCAGCAAAGCTATGTAGCATATACTGTATATATACTGTATCTAATTTGAATGTGAAATAAAAGAAAATTGTGAAACAGACAAAACAACAGTAAACATAAATAAAAATATACATAAAATACAAGAATGAATAAATACAATGGGTAATTAATATACATGAAAATACTATAATAATGTATAAGAAGAAAAGAAAATATGCAAAGTGTCTTTGTATCACATTATCACAGTCAGTACAATAGTAATCATTGTGATACTACCAATTTAATTGCTTCTCTGTTTTGAGAATTGTTTTATGTCGTTTTAATTATTTGTTCTGTAATGAAGAGGCTAGTGAAAGAAAGGTGTTATGTTATGTTTAGAAAAAACAGATATTTAGAGTTAAAGACAAATTATCCACTAAAAAGAATTTGACATATGACTTTTATCCACAAAATGTATCAGTAAATAAACTACCAACATTTAAAATAACATTGTTACTATGATCCCAAGGTCACAACACATTAATCCATTAAAAAAAGTAATTTTTCAGGAAACTGTTACAATGCGCCATCATCCATTCGCAGGATGTGCTTGACATCCCGGCGGTCGGGATGCTGGCTCTCCGAATACCGGTGCCGAAATGCCGACAGCAGATTGAATCCCAGCGCCAGAATCCCAACCAACTGCATCCCGGCGGTAAGTATTAAGTTAGGGGGAGAGTTAGGTTTAGGGTTTGAGGTTAGGATTAGGCACTAGGGGGAGGGTTAGGGTTAGGCTGCGAGAAAGGTGGGTTAGGGGGAGGGTTAGGATTTGGCTGCGGGGGGGATGGTTAGGGTTAGGCTGTGGGGGGGAGGATTAGGCTTCAAGAAATGTGGGTTAGGGGGAGGGTTAGAGGTTAGGGTAAGGCTACTTACCTTTGGTTGTCGGGTTCTGACTGTCGGGATGCCGCTGTTGGTATTCTGACCGCCGGCATCCTGACTGCCGGGACTCGTACCCAACCCTCCAGCCCCTTTTGATTGTAAAATGCCAAACTAATTTCTACTACACACAAGGTAGCATTGTTTAAAAAAATACACAGCAAATTTCATACAACTAACCTAACTACTGTGTTTACCAGTATAAAGCTAGTAGAAGTTTTTCTAAATTCTTACCACAAATAAACCAAGTTACAGGAGAAGAGCATTCTTTCAAGTTGTGCTTTATGTGCACACAAGATTTTTCTCTATTTATTTTGTATATACTAATATAAAAATCATTAGTAAATGAAATCTATAGAAGAATTACATAACACTAACTAAAGACATAAAGTTTATATTGTGTGACATTTTGTAAAATAATAATTATTGTTTGGAATGGAGTGTCATACATGTTCTACCATGCACTGTGCATCATTCTGTATAGCTAGTTAAGACAATTAAGTTAACAATAGTGTATACTGTAATTAATGTTCTGCATTTTTTTTTAAACATTGTTGGACAAGGCCACTTAGATGCAGATAAAGACATTGTACAGATAATACTACCTCACCTTGAAGTACATTAGCTTTGTTTGTTATTGGAATGGAAAAGCGATTAAAAATGTGACCTATTCTCCTATTGCTTAGACTAAAGCTGGTTAATACATGTAAATTCTGTTTAAATTTTAATGACATGATAGCAGTACTATCAGCAGTACTTTTCCTCCTCTCCATCCAGGAACGCATGGAATTTCTGTGTAGTTATTTAATTAGGTTGACCTGCATTTCTGATGTCTTTTGGGATGCACAATGCTATATAATGTAAAGTAAACCATCTGTGACAATGGAATTTAGAATTTTAGATACAGAGAAAAAGCTATAATTTCACACACATTCTATAGTCTAAGGGAAATAATATAAAATACTACAAAGAAATATTATTAATATATTAATATATCTGAGATGTGAGATCTGAGAGACGACACCTAGAACACAATGCAATATTTCTCACATAATTAAAAATCTATACAATGCTTTATCTATAGACAGCTATTTGCTGTGAGTGTTGTAGGCACAACACATTTTCATATGCTGTTTTTTAACATAATGATCTACCCTTGTCACACTGAATCGGTTTGATATACCACCGGACAGGATGTCTACAGTCGGAAGACTGACAGCGGCATCCCAATCTTTAACAATCTGACAGGGGTCAGTAAATACCCTAACTGTCCCCATCTCCCCCCGTAACCCTCTTCAGTGGTGCCTAACCATATCATCCCCCCAGTGGTGGCTAACCCTAACCTCCCCTTCCCGCACTCTAAACCTAACCCTCCCAGGGTGGTGCCTAACCCTACCCCCCACCCCCACCCTCGGTGGTGCCTAACACTAACCACCTCTCCCAGCTGCCTAAACCTAACCCTCCCTTAACCCACCATGGGGAGTCCCTAATCCTACCCCCCCATCCCCTGGCTAATGCTAGTACACTTACCTTCAAGATGCCGGCATTCAGGATGCCAACGTCGGTATCTTGATCCCTTCGAGATCGCAGCGCCGGCTTCCTGATGGGCATCAGGATTTTGGCGTCGGTATAGCGATGTCAGGCATCCTGACCACCGATATTTTAATCACATCCCAGGCCACAGAATCGGTGCCGGCATCTTAACCGCATCCCAGTCACACAGTAAGTGGACTTATAGAGGCTTATGTAATAGGTTGCAAGCTGCAGCCGCTGCGGGAACTCCTGCGAGTTTTCTCGTATTTTTAAATCGGCAACCATTTTACAGGTAAAACCAAGCTGGTTTTTCCCTTAAAATTATTGCTGGTTTAAAAATACGGGAAGACTCGCAGGAGTATCCGCAGTGGCTGCAGCTTGCAACCTATTACATATGCTCCATAGACTCCATGAAAACTCTGACAAAACAACCATTGTAAACAGTATGTTGTTGCCATTACTTTCTAATCACTACCCTTTCCCTCTCACCCTAAAAAAAAGTTATATGGAAAAATGGCAGCACATTAGCATCTGGCTTTGTGACTCAGCCATTACAAAATGCTACATTTCCTTTTGTAGCCCGGGTAACAGGGGGCGTGGCCTAATCGTGGGAGGCGTGACCATGCCCCCTTCGAAAAAAAACATTTTCAATGAGGGGGGCACTCTGAGCCCCTTCAGCCCGGCGCAAAGTCAGGGGGGGCGTGATCAGTGTGATCACTCCCCCCCACAGGCTTAGGAGACTGCTGTGGCTGCTGCTGAGCAGCCACGAGCAGTCTCCCATTGCAGCTCAGCACACGCTGTGTGCTGGGTTGCTGTGAGTGAGGGGGGGCAGCATCGGACCCGGGCCCCCGCCAGGCCCCTCAGGAAGCCCGGGTAATTTGTACCCCCCCCTCTCGGCACCCCTGAGGATAGTGTCAGCTGACAGCCACCAATTCTACCATTGGGTAAAGGGCTAATCAGGACATGATATGTGACAGGTGAATGTCGCCATGGAAACCGGAGGTGCTGGAGATGGTTTGCCTCCGTTGGAACGCAAGCCTTAGTGTATCCTAGGATACACGAGAGTTGCCGGAAGTGATGCGCCCAGGCATTGGGGGCGGGAATGGTAATGACTCGCTGTGCACTGTCAATTACCATGGTGGTGGAAGCTGTAAACTAACCCCTCGGGTGGTTAAGACATACCGGGGGAGCGGTGTAGAGACCGAATAGTGTCATGTAAGAACCTGTTAGGCAGCCAAGGCTGAATACATCATTGCACATAGTTTTGCAATGGCTGAATATATAAATTGGAATTTGTCATATATGTATGAACAATACAGGTGCGCCACAAAATGATGTTGGTTGCAAAGTAATTATGCAAAAAGGGAAAACAAAAAGACATATGAACATAAAACAAATACATATTACACAGTTGTATGACAAATATATATAAAACACATAATACCATAGCAAAGTCTATAATGGACTGAATGAACATGTCACTGAAAATGCAAATCCCACATGACGGTTTTACTGGGGTGCATAAGAAGACCATCAATGTGTGCGTATTGCACAAGTGCATATATTACACAATTTGTGTGACAGGCATATATACACACATAATGCGCATGGCAGAATCTACAATGGACCCAACAGACATGTTGCTAAAATGTAAATCCCACGAGAAGGTTTTACTGGGGTGCGTGAAGTGACCATTAATGTATACATGGCCCTATGCGATATATGTGTTATGATATTAGAATAATGATGATATATTATAGAAAAATATTTAATGGGTTGTTCTGGTTGAGTCCCCTCGGGGCCACTGTGTCTAAATTGTAAATCCATTGGCTTTCACTTTTCTTTAAGGATAGAAGCCTATCCCCACTATAACCTGGAGGGATCCAGTCAATGAATTTGCAACTTAAAGATGCCAATTGATGTGATTTTTCTAAAAAGTGTCTCGCCACAGGTTTGTCACTCCTGCCTGTCTGTATGGCGGCACGGATCAAGGCCCGATGATTGGCCATTCTGTCCCGAAATCTTCTGGCTGTGAGGCCTACATAATAAAGGCCGCATGGGCAGATAAGAATAAAAATCAAATGATCCAAAGCACAGTGCAACCTATACTTAATTTTTATCTTCTTTCCCGAGTGTGGATGTGGGAAAGTTGGTCCTGTAATCATAGATGTGCATGTAATGCAATTCCCACAGGAATAACTTCATGGTCTTTTCAACATAATTTCGGGCATCATATTTTTCTTCCCCGGATACAAAGTAGGTCTCATAAGTATTTGTTTGAGGTTGGGGCCCCTTCTGTACGCCATCATGGGATTTGCCATACCTACAAATGGTAATGTATGATCAGTGTTTCCTAAGGGTTTTCTGTATTTTGTTTGAATGGTTGTCAAATGTGGTAGTATACAGTAGTCTGGGTTCTTTCTTCCGGTGGATCTTGTGAGTCTCTGATTCAGTGGCATATATTTTCTCAAGCTTCTTTGCACTGATGTTGATACATAACCATGATCCAGAAACCTGTTAAACATCTCAGTCAGTTGTAACTCGCAGCTATCTTTTTCAGAATTAATTCTCATAACACGTAAAATATAAATAAAGAAGCTGAGGAGCGCTAAAAAAAAGAAAAAGTTTCCCCTTGGTTTGTCACCAATAGTTCAATGATCATTAAATAATCAAGGATACTAGGTACCAATATGGAGGTGAAGGGTGATTTGCACAGTACACCAACTTGTTTATACAAATTTATTAAAATACATTTTACATTTAAAACTTTTCTGAAGTATACAATATATGAAAACACTACTTTTCACACGACAGTCGAAAACGGCCATGTCGTGTGAATAATCGCCCCATGTATGGGGGCCTTTAGTATGGCTAGTTGAAATACAAGCTATCATTCAATCAATTCACTTGTCCATATATTTATAACAATAGAAATAGTTCTCATCAATAATAATGACATAAGTATAATATTCTATATAAATAAAATATTCCATTTTAAAATGATCACAATCACAAATATCCCATAAAAAAGGTGCTATAATAAAGGTCAACTGTGTCACCTTTAACTTACTGATAAGTAATGTGTGCTTTTTGTTACCATGAGGGGCAATGTGTGTGCTTATTTTCCTGTGGAGCCAATGTGAGCCATTGGAGGCAGGGCTTAAAAAATTCTCGCACAGAATGCTAGTAGACCTGAGTCCGGCCTTGCATCAAGGCATGTGATAAACCACAACTTTGAAAACAAATATACATCCTATTCGGGGTACTTCACTGATGCAAAAAACAGCTAGCAACTTTTAAATCTACTGTATACAGGACCTGCAGCTAGAGGTGAATCACAGTGCTAGATTTACACACTCTTGTTCTCCTGCTCAATCTGAAAAAAGTATTGTTCTTTAACAACATAAACATCTTTCTTCATGGAAAGAACTACCGTTTACCATGCAGAGCTTATTTGATCACTTCATGAATGACCTCTGCTCCTCCAGCATGTCGTCAACTCCAATGATATCTTCTCTGTATAGGGCATAACGAAAAAAGTCCCATTGCCAGTTAAAATTCTAATTTTCACCAGAAATAGCGATTTTCTCCCTGTGATAAATTTGGCTCTTATTTTATTTTTGACATATGGTGCTTTCTATACTCTTGCAGTGCATTTAAAGATTTTCTTTTTTTTTTCAGTTAAGTCTACTGCTATTTTTAAATCATCTCAGATGTTTTTTTATATTACATAGAAAATGATTTTTTTTCAGTACTTAGCACAAATAATAACACTATTTGCTTTCTGCTTTGATCTAAAGTTAACTCATAACCTTTATCATTTCTCTTTAAGTACAGAAAATCCCTGTTTAAGTTAAAATGATAAATACTGTACATCCTTTGTTTGTCGTTCCCGATAAATGGCAAGCCTGAGCATTATCTGTTTATGACCAGATGTGGAAAGCACACAGGATGCATGAAATCTAGAAAGATCAGTTTCACTTGGCTATAATTCATATGCCAGACAAATGGGAATTTAAGTGGGATTCAGGAAAACCCATGGTGAACAGGCATAAGCCACATCCACGGTGTCTTGTTTCTCAGTTTCAGCTATCTTTGCAGATTAGGGGATATTTACAAATGTATTATTGCAAGCAATGTCCACTATAACAAATTTTAAAAAAAATCGCCAACATTTTGCTTATACAGCAGATACTGTAATATACTACATATAAATTACTCCCAGCCTGAAGTCACAATAAAGATTTGAACAGTTTCATAAAAAGCTTCAAAGAATGAACCTAACCCAATGATTTAATCTTTAACCCTCCTGCAGGGACAGTCCTGACTTAAAAGAAAAGTGCAACCTTTAATTTCTGTTCAGCCTACTCAGTATTCAGCATTATTCTAAATTTGCCAGTGGGATAATATTTCTCATCATATATTCATACAGAATGTTAATTCAAGAAAATATGAAACAGTCTCAAACAGACACCCTAAATGGCCACAATATCATTTAAGAGTACCTGTCTCTTTGGGGCCTATTAACCAAAATAAATTTGCGGGTATCCCCCAAACCATCAGTTTTCAAGGAATATCTGTAAATGTACAGTATCCCCCTGGAGATATCTGCTGCAGTCCCCAGTTTTCAATTGCAAAAGCAGCCCCTATAGGTTTGTATGGGGGCTACTTTTTTGTCAAATTTACCAAGCTGTGATGCAGTCTACAACTTGGTCCCAGTAGCTAACGCCATTTCAAATGGTGTTAGCCACTGTAGCCTATGGGCTACAGATTCAGAGTCACCGGGCGAGCGATCCAAAGTATCTCATAATAAATAATGAGTGGATATCGATATTTCCTGACATTCATTGATGACTTCAAAAGAATGACACACGTTTACTTCATCAAAGCCAAGAGTAAAGTCGTAGATACAATTTCAGACTACAAGAGCTTGGTGAAGATGCAAATGGATTGGAATCTAAAAATCTTGATATCTGACAATGGTGGTGAGTATGAAAATAAAGATGTAGCTGTGCTCCTAAAGAAACATGGCATTGAGCACCAGCTAACTATTGCATACATGCCAGAGCAGAATGGTGTGTGAGTGAGTGTGCCAAACGCACAATTGTGGAGAAAGCACAGACTATGCTTAATGGTGAGGGCCTAGATACGTGTTTCTGGGCAGAAACAAAGTTTACCTCAGTATTCCTGAAAAACCATGGACCCATAGTAGCTGTAAAAGGCAAAACACCACTAGGGACGTGGTCTGGAACTAAGCCAAAAGTTAATATCAGAGTATCTGGGTACACAGTGCATGCATATAGGAGAAGAGACATAAGCTGGATCCCAAGTCACTGGAGTGTATCATGCTTGAATAGTGCCAATAAAGAAAAGGACATAGACTATGGGACATTAAAAATAAAAAGCTTATAAAATCCAGAGATGCCGTATTCCATGAAACAGTGCCACCTAATATGAAGCTGGAACAAGAATCACAGCACAAGATTGTTATGCTGGATATACCGACAGCTGGAAGCATGTCTGAGTTAGAGAATGTCAGTCTTGATACCCAAACGGGTGTGATATGTATTACCACCGCCCGAACACCTCCCTCCCCTTAGCCTAACCCTAACCTCCCGGGGGTTGCCTAACCCTAAATCCCCCCCCCTGGGAGCCCTAAACCTAACCCTCCTCCCCTGCGACTGTCCGCTGCTGCGCCCAGCATCCGCTCGATCGGGATGCCGGGCGCCGGTCTCCCAACGTCGGGCAAATGACAGGCGTCTAGATTTAGATGCCTATCATTCGTCAATAGTCGGGATAAAGCAGTTTGGAAGCCGGCGGTCGGCATTTAGACCGCCGGGTTCCAGACTACATCCCACCCAAACAAAGAGCATGAGTTCTGTGATAAACAATAAATGAAAACCCCCTAAGTGATGTTATGAGGAGTTTGCAAATATCACTTTCTGTTATGATAAGCTAAACTACTTTGTGTAAGACCTCTAGATTCACACTGGCAAGGTCTTCAAGCCAATAACATCCCCCATTTTTCAGTAAGAGCTGAAAATGCTCACCTGTACTTAGGTTGACACCTGATCTTATGCTCATAACAGTAGAGGCTTACACTGTAGTTCAGATATTAAAGGAGATGTGTGCGGCTAGGGAACTGACTAGAGTGTGGTTGGGTAGCTGGCTGGACTGCTACGCTGAGGTGGTCTGAGCAACAAGGCCATGGGCTGATGATACAGCTCCTTAGTATAATGAGCGGCAAGGCTGCAGGCTGATGTCACTGCACTGAAGTGATACAGTAAGTGCAGCAAGGCTGCAGAATGAAGTTGCACCACTGAGGTGATATGAGTGACAGGGCTGTAGGCTGATGTTGCAGCACTGAGGTTATATGAGCAACAAAGCCAGAGGCAGAAGTTGCTGCTTCTGAGACTATTGTGCAACTGGTAGCAACTTTTATGGTGACTAAAACTGGAACACAGGAACAAAGTTCGCAGGGTCAAGGCAGAAGTTCTGGATGGCAGAGATTCTTTACTATAACGAAGAAGGACCTGAGTCTTACATGCAAGGCATAAGCTATAATCACAAGGGAGGAGTGGTTCTGATTGCCTTATAACAGAGAGACCCCCAATGAAATGCTGGAGAGACTCCTAATTGCTAAGTAAAAGTAGCTGCAGTCCTGCACGTAACCAGAGATTCATTTACTGATAGCAGCCCCAGCAGTCCCTGTGGCTGCCCGGTGTCCTGGTCTCCCAGTAATGGTAGACACCATCCCAGCCCAGCGTCAGCATTGCCTGGGGACCACCGGGACCATCAGACCCTGCGGCCGGAAGAAGCGGTGCCCCAGTTGCTTGACAACTGGGACCTGTGAAGGAAACAAGCCATGGTGGCTGTTTGTTACACTATCTGTGAATCACAAAATATCCCAAATATCAAAAAGCAAAGTTAAACAATGACTGGGAGGAATAGAAATCAGCAATAGATAAAGAAATGGCATCATTGCATGACTATTATTAACAGGCCAAGCCACTGCAAGACAGTTAACAGCACGTGGGTCCTCTGTAAAAAGTTAAATGCAGATGGTACCATTACCCATTATAAAGCCCATCTTGTCACTAAAGGATATACACAAACATCCTGGATTGACTACGGTATAATGTTCTCGTCTGTGGCAATGTACAGTACATTATGTTTAGTCATTGCCATTTCTGCCATGTATGATTTGTTGCTTTACCAATTCCACTTTGATTCATCTTTCTTAAATGAAGTTAATTGAATACATTTATATGAAACCTCCAGAGCATTACAATGAGGACATGTTCCAAAGGGAAATGTCTGTTTGTTGAAGAAAGCATTGCATAGTCTAAAGCAAAGTGGTCATTGTTGGTACATTAAGCTGTACTTAGAGATGGACTATGTACATTCAGAGACCAATCACTGTAAATACCACAAGACAATAGAGCATAAAGTGTTCATCGTAGTAATTTATGTGGATGATCTGTTACTAGCAGGTCAGAAGAAGCACATAGTGTCAAGCATCTGCTAGAGCAGAAATTCAAGTTAAAAGACCTAGGGCTTGAACATCACCTACTAGCAGGGATGAGTGGTCAGGGTACTCCCTCCTCTATCATACTCCCTGTCATGCTCCAGAGTTTTGATATAAAAACTGTGTTTTTATACATGTGTGCTTGCCCAGCCATTGACCTCACAGCACGTAACTGCTACTAGGCTTAAGGATATTACAAAACTTGGAGACAGGAACTGTCTCAATTGATCAACAGGGATATATTGAAGCAATACTTGCAAAGTATGCAATGTCAGATGCAAAACCAGTCAGTAGTCCCATAGGCAAAGGCACAAAACATGTGAGGCAGAGATAGAGGACATGAGAAAAAACCCTTATCAGAATGCTGTTGGAAGTTTATAAACTGTGTACAGTGGTATTGAACAACATAATGCATTGCATCATATCATTGATATATATTACAATTTGTCTCTGCAATTTAGTAACACTCACGTGAATTTAATTGCAAAGTCAGGTCCCCACCAACGTGATTACAACAAAGTAAAAAACATAAAACTAATTGCTCATATGATAAAACAGATGATAGATGATGCGTGCATAAGGGCAAATATATCTTGCTGGGACTGGGGGCAGCCATATTATTGGAGGGAGCTGGGATCAGAGCTGCTGCGTTACTGAGGAGCCAGTGGGAAAAGGGCAGGGGATGGTAAACATCTCCTTGTTCTTGCAATATTTTTCTACCTCTCTTGAATATTTGTAACCCTGGAATAGCATTATTATGTGATCTAAAATTGGGGATAGTGATCATCTGATAATTTATTAAACTGCAGTAATCTAAATTTACTGCAATTATTAATTTACTAGGGGACCACTTTCCCTATACTATATTGTGGGGAAGCAAAAGTAGACAAAATTGAAGGGACCACAAGAGAAATCATAGACTTCTCTGCAGAAAACCCTCTTAATAAATCAAATCAAGTTGTTTTTAACCCATGGGTGTATCTAAAATGAGTGCAAGGAGTTTGGTGGACATGGGCACTGGTCCAGGGGGGCACACAGTGCACCCATAGATGTATAATTAACTCTCCACCAAGCACCACAGAAGTCACCAGAAAAATGGTGCTGGCACCATATTCTCAAAGATGTGTGCATGTGCAATAGACTCTGGCACACAGTCTACCCGGGATATGCAACGGCAAGAGAGGGGGTGGCCGCACACAGACAGCACATGGGCCTCCAACTCTCCTGAATAACCACTGGATAACCTCATATGTTACAAGAGATGAATGACACAGGGGTCAAAAAAGCATAAAGGAGCTCTCAATACTAGGGACGTGCAGTCAGGGTAGGCAGGGGAGCTAAAGCCTCCACTTTCATACTCCCTGTCAGACTGCAGAGTTTTGTTTATAAAAACTGATCATTTTTATATGCAAAACTCACCAAAATTGCAGCACTCCCTGGAAATACAGGGGAGACGAGAGATGAGGCAGTAAGAGCTCAGCCTCACCTCTGATAACTCAGACACTGCCTGGAGATAGGGGCTGGGCCATGAAGCAGCCAATAAAACAGAGAGAAAAAGAGCTATTGGAGGCATGCCTCTCTGAGAGGGAGTGTGCCTTGAGCTCTGATGGACACCTTTGACGATCAAATGACCAGTTCATAAAGTACTCAGGCATCAGAGCTCAGCAGCAGCACTGAAGAGGGAAAGAAATTGGCATATGCAGACAGAGGAAATACACAAAGGATAAAAAGGTGAGGAGGATCTGCTGCTAGGGGGAGCTATGTGTGTGTGTTGGGGGCAAATATTTTGTGCTAGGGGGGATCTTCCGTGCTAGTGAGAGATATATGTGAGGGGGATCTGTGCTACAGGGAATCTGTGTGTGTGGGGATCTGTGTGAGGGGGATATCTGTGCAAGTGGGGCAGGTGCATATATGTGTGTGTAAATCTGGTTCTGATACTAGCCAGTGCCTCATCATCCACTGACCTCATCTCAAATCTCTGCTCAATATGTGCAACTTTTGAAGCATGCATACTGTACTACATCTCAATATTACAGAGCCCTAAGGTGAGCTAATAGAGAACAGAAAACTCCAATGGAGCAGAAGGACAATATAAGACTTGATTTATTGTACAAAAACTCCACTGCTTCTCCTTTGGGATTACTGTGGCTACCTAGAATAGCTATTACTAAATACACACAGTATGAATCTCTGTGCTGGCACTGTGGAAAATTTGTTATAATAGTACCCGCATTATGTTATAGATGAAGGGCAGCTTCTCATAAATAAAAAAAAAATAACCATTTACAATATTAGAAAACATATACTAGTACATTTGTTCAATGCACTAAAAAAGTAACAAAGATTTGCATGCATATCAAATGATTATGTCAGGACTTTGACTATTTCAGTAAATAAAGATAAACTACACTTGCCGAAGTTCCATTGTGGTCGTTGGAGGATTTATCCTGGTTACTGGTGTTCATCACATGCAGTGTTCAGAGAGGTAAAGTGATCATCTGTTTCTTAGATGCCGTCAGGTTGTTCGATTCCTTGACTGCTTATTATTCCAAACCTAATTCTATTTGGGTCACATGTTCTGAACTTCCTATGGATCACAGACCTCAAAGTATAAAGCCTGTTACTAACTATGCCTCATTGTCTGTGCAACTTTACTTTCAGGTCTTCCTTGGACTCCTGCCAGATCCCCGTTGTGCCTGGTGTATGCTGTGGACCTCGCTACATTCCAGCTCGAGTTCCGGTTCAAGTTCTGATACAGGTTATCAGCTGCACTACAGAGCTCAGCATTGCCATTGTCTTTCCGTTGTTTTCCTGCTCTATTATTGCTTTTCCATTCTACACTACACTATTTGGTTTACTTGTTATTATTGACTCATACGGTCACATGGGTTACTTCTTCTACAGTTGTCAACTTCACCATTACAGTCTATCCTCATCAGAACCCCATCACTTTGCAGGGCTCAACCCTGCTCCGGACCTTCATCCTGCCACAGGGCCCAACCCTGCTACAGACCTTCATTACGCCGCAGGACTCCACCCTCCTTTGGACCTTCATTATGCAGCAGGGCTCAATCCAGTTCCAGACACTCATCACGTCTCAGGGCTCAACCCTGTTCCGGACCCTCATCACGTCTCAGGGCTCAACCACGTTGCAGACCCTCATCACATCTCAGGGCTCAAACCTGTTCTGGACCCTCATCACGTCTCAGGGCTCAACCACATTCCGGACCCTCATCACGTCTCAGGGCTCAACCCTGTTCCGGATCTTCATTACATCTCAGGACTCAACCCTGTTCTGGACCTCTGTCATGATACAGGGCTCAACCCTGTTATTGACCTCCATTCTATCCTGAGGCCCTAGCCTTGTGTCAGACTCGGGGTTTCACCCCACACCAGTTCAGTGTGTACATTAAACTTTGTCTCTCACAGAGGCATTCCCAAGCACCTGTTAGTCCATGTCATGAACTTTGTGTTATAGAGATTTAATGTGGAACTTTGCCATGCAGTTTTTGCTCTAGAATCAATTATATTTACTTTAATTTTGTGCAAGTGATATTTCATGAAAAGGTCATTCCTAAAACCACCTCAGTTTATATTTCCTAGTAAGCCTAACTTTTCCCAGGAGTCTCAAGTGTCTGTAGCCGTAACAGTTTAGCTGTTGTTTTGAATGTTCAACGAAGTTAGACATTATTAATGGATGTATTGCTGTTGTACTGTATATAATGCAGGTATGCATTACGCATGTGGAATGATTCACCACTGGCCGCATGGCAGGCAGTTCAAATCCTGGCAACGTCAGCCCGACAGAGGAGGAAATCCCGATCGTCCTAAAGGTAAGTAGAAACTAATCTAATTCTACACCCTAACCCTCCTTTAGGTTGCCTAACCTAACCTCCCCCCTGTGCCTAACCCTAATCCCCCCCCTAAAGTGCCTAAACCTAACTCCCCCTTCCCCGCCTCCTAAACCTAAGTCCCCCGGGGGGGTGCCTAACCCTAACCTCCCCCTGGGGGTGCCTAACCCTAACACTCCCTCCCCCTAGCCTAAACCTAACCTCCCGGGGGATGCATAGCCCTAAGTCCCCCCTGGGAGCCCCAAACCTATTCCTTCCCTCCGTGACTGTCCGCTCCCAGCATCACTTCAATCGGGATGCCGGGCGTCGGTCTCCCGGCATCGGTATAATGACAGGCATCTAGATTTAGATGCTTGTCATTTAACCTTCGCCGGAATTAGGTAGTTGGGAAGTCGGCTGTCGGCATTGCGACGGCCAGCTTCCTAAACGTATACCATGCATTACTTCATAATTTGATCATGTATGACAGATAAATAAGTATAAAGTTATTCACAAATAGGAGAAGTAGGTAATAGTTATCCTTAGGAGCTCCAACTACAGGGATCACACTTCAAACTGTAATGTCCAGAACAATGTTTGTAGTATTCTTACAATTTATCTTGTACTCCTTATAGATGTCACTGGGGTAAATTTACTAAAGCTTCTAAAACACACAAGGGGTGTTGCTTATAACAACCAATCAGATTCTATCATTTTCTAGAAAGCAACGAAATGATAGAATCTGATTGGATGCTATGGGCAAAACCTCCACTTTTCATTTTTAGAAGCTTTAGTAAATCTACCCCGCAATGTCAGAGTAGTGAGGTCTTCATGTCAAGCTACAGATGTGTACTCAAACATCTAGCCTCAACACGCCATGTAGCGTGACATGCATGGTGTGAATGAACCGTCAGCTCCTGTGAGAATTTGCTAGCGCCTGGTGTATTTTTTTTTGCCGAAACCGTGTCTAAGTCGTAATGTGATGCAACTTGGATGCACCAGCAGACTGTGCTGATTAATTTGATATGCACCACTTGTAAATATGTGTGTGCCTGACTCTGTATGTGAACCATAACAGAACTTGGAATGAAAAAAAGCTGTGGCCTGCTACATTGTAACATTTCACATACAGATTCATGGAATCAGTCGGATATATATATATATATATATATATATAATTATATATATAAAGTGTCACATGTCAAATGAATCAGTGCACTCCCAGCGCGAGCAGAGATGAGGCACTCCATGCAGGGAAGTTTGGCGATACTCCAGCAAAGATAAGAGAGGTCACATCTAGAGATGAGCGAGTCTGGTTCTATGAGAACCGGACCCACCCGAACTTCCAGATCCAGGGCAAGAACCAAGCTAGGCTCTGGTTTTCCTGCCTGACTTATATCTGAAAATGAGGCAAAGCGCATAATCCTAACGCTGTTGGATTCTCGTGGGTTTTTGATTATATAAAGGTCCCCACTATCGGCGCCATTTTCACTCCGGCTGTGGAGAAAGAAGCTAGCAGACGTGGTCAGTCACTCAGTGTGTGTGTCCAGTCAGGGTCTTGGCCTGAAGGCTTCTCTGTGTTGTCCATAAAGGGGCTTAGGCTGCAGTATATAATGGGGTGCTTCCTTCAGTGGGTGCTGCAGCTGCTGTGTCACTTGTCCTGTCAATTAACTGTGACTGCTGCTGCGTTTTTGTCCTGTCCATCAGGTTAGGGCTGCAGTCCATAAAGGGGTACTGTGTTGTCGACGTGGGACTCCGGAGAGGTAAGTAATATTAGGGGTGCAGGGTGTGCAGTGCGGGGCCCCCCTGGACCCAGGGGCCCATTTTCCCCGCACACCCTGCACCCATTATAGATACGCCCCTGTTGCTGTCTGTGTTGTTCATCAAGGGGCTGCTGCCTCATTCAGGGTTAATCTTCCCCAGTGTCCAAAAAAATAAAAGTGCTTTTTTTTGTGTATGTGCATTAGCAACTTAGCTGCGCTATTATTGTTTGGTGACACTGCTGGCCAGACCAGTTTATCATCCACGTATTGTGACACTATAGGTCATAGCGCAGTGTGTTATTCTTATTCATAAAAAATCTTGTGACACTAAGTGGTAGCGCAGTGTTTTATTCTTATTCATAAATAATTGATCTCGTGACACTATAAGTAGTAGCGCAGTCTAATATTCAACTTTTCACTTCTTTCCTCAATTGTGAATAAATGATTAGTCTACATGCTGACTACAAGACCACAACAAAGTGCTAAAAAACCATGCATTATAAATAAAACATAATGACATCACTGTAAGTGGCAGCGCAGTGTCATTCTTATTCATAAATAATCTTGTGACACTTAGTGGTAGCGCAGTGTGTTATTCTTATTTATATATAATTGATCTTGTGAAACTGTAAGTGGTAGCACAGTCTATTATCCAACTTTTCACTTCTTTCCACAATTGTGTATAAATGATTAGTCTACACACTGACTACAAAACCACAATAAAGTGCTAAATAACATGCAATATATATAAAACATAATGACCACTGTAAATTGTAGCGCAGTGTGTTACTCTTATTCATAAATAATCTTGTGACACTTAAGTGGTAGCACAGTGTGTTATTATTATTCATAAATAATTAATCTTGTGACACTGCAGGTCATTCATACTGCAGTGTAATATTTAAAATTGGTACAAATTGATGTGTGTGCTGTACCCTACTTCATTTGTGTTTGTTGATATGGAGAACAATAAGTTGAGACTTGAGAGGAGAGCAGGAACCACATACTAGTATTAGAGCTGCTGCCAGTGCCACCAGTCATGACAATACTAGTCCATCTACATCATCTACTAAAGCCAATGCCCAAGGGCATACAGGGCTTAAGTCAGGGCATCTAAAATCAAGAACCAATCTTTTACAGTGAAAAAGAAGAAAACATCAAAGGGAAAGTTTCCTGCAGAAAGACATAAAATTAGCAATATGCCAGATTCACTACATGAAGTAGGAAGGAAAGGCTATTACTATGGTTCTGACTCTTATGATGATGTAAGCACAAGTGAACATGCTGACATAGAAATCAAGGATGATTCTGTGGAAGTGCACCAGGGTGAGCAGGATATTTGTGTAGCTGATGCTAATAAGGATGTTGATGATGAGGATGTTGTTGATGAGGATGTTGTTTGTGTAAATTAGGCACCAGTGGATGAAACAGCTGTTTCCCATTATATGGGAAATCACATTGTCATGCCTAGGCATAAAACGAAAAAAACTTGGTTGTGTTGACTCATCTGCATCACCAGTGGGTTTCCTTGGGAAAGTTTAGTTTTTTCTCGGCAGATGCACTTGCTGGAGAAGCCGCCACTACATCATGTGCCACTTGAGCTGATAATTTGCTTACCAACAGCTCTTTCCATCTCTTCAGATCTGTGTCCGTTGGAAGAAGGAGACAATGTCTTCATCCCTTCTGAGATGAAAATCCACTCCCAGCAGCAGGCATAGCACTCAATGACTCTCAAGAAAGACACAATGTAAGATTTAAACCTTCAATCTTAAATCTTGCATTTGCTCTGTTCAGCTTGCCCACATAGCTGTGGTTAAGTGGACAGTGGGTACAATGGCATTTTGAAGTTTTTTTAATGTGCCTGTACAGGCTGCGAATTGCTTATCTAGTGAAGTGGAATCTTTGCAAAGGATTGTTTAACAGTCAATTGTTTTTTTAAAGTACCACTAGTAGTTTTCCTGGTCCCCTTCTGGGATGAAAATCTACTCAGAGCAGCAGCAGGCACAGGGCTCAAGGATTCTTCTGGGGCAAGGTCTGATGTGAATGAGTAAAATGTTTTGTTGTAAATGCCTCCCCTCCTCCCCCATAAATTTGCTTCAGAATCAAAAAATTTAATTAAGTTTACTACTAATCAAATCTTTCTTTCCCTGCCTTCAACTACATACATACTCCAACTCCCTCAGGCCTCTTGAATAATGAAAACATTTGTTTCCTGATGTGCCATGTTGGAGGTTGAACTGCTACTGCTGTGGCAATCTTTGATATGTGGTTGCTGAATGCCAAAAATGTCCAGAAATGTTTATGGGCACAGACAGCATCTCCTGCATTCCCCTTTAATTTAAAAAAAATATTCTGAACCACCAAGTTTATTTTGTGGGCAAAACATGGGACATATTGTTTACCTATACTCTCCCCTCCTCCCTCTTAAATTTGCTTTGGAATCAAAAAATGAAATTTAATTTACTACCAATCAACCCTTCCTGTCCCTGCCTTCAACTACATACATACTCCAACTCCCTCAAGCCTCTTCTTTAATGAAAACATATGTTTCCTTATGTGCCATGTTGGGAGTTGAACTGCCACGTGTTTGTGCTGCCCACTTTTGCCACTTAGCTTAGTCAGCCAGCTAGCTTGGTGCAAATTTTGGGCCTAAACTGGAAGAAAATAATATTGTGAGCTGTAATGTAGTCAAAATTGACAGGAAATGAGTGAAAATCAATGTTATTGAGGCTAATAAGACTGTGGGAACAACAAAAAAACAATTTTGTGATTTCAGCAGATTTTTTAAATGAAAAAAAAAATCCAGATCCAAAACCAAAACACGCAAGCGGCGGTTTTGGCAAAACCAAATCCAGATCCAAAACACAAGGAGATGCAGATCCAAAACCAAAACATAGAGGTCGACGCACGTCCCTTGTCAGATCTGGGTAGCTGGCATTTGGCTCTGTATGAAGTATATGAATCTTGCGGTCCCACAGAGCTTATAAGAAAGGGTCCTGGACTGCACACCCTGAATATATATAATGGGAGGTACTACCTGTTGAGAATATTATTGCAGGCACAGAAACAGACAGATCACAGGTGCAGAACTACTGGGTAGGGAGTAGGCCCATAACCTTGGACATGATTATGCTAAAAACCTCTATTCATTGCAAAATTTTATTGCATAATGTGTTTATATGTAATTAGTAATTTGGAGTTGTGCACCTGTGATCTGTCGGTTCCCAAAGAGCTACAAGGTAAGATGTACAGTGATAGGTTGGTGCAGTATTGTCAACGCTTTTCACTCTCTTCCAGAACTTTGTCAAAACAGAATATAGGACACAAAAATGTTTTAGTGGTATTACAATTAATTAGTTTGTGATTATTTACCCAATGTAGGCCATATCTTGGTACAATAAAAATGACATTGGAAAACGGCTTTAGAATATTAGTAACATTGCTCAAGTTTATCACATTGCCCATCTTTTTTTTTTTCATACTTATTTTTATTTTATTTTCAAAACAATATTATAGATACATTTTAACATTGAGAGATAAATCTATTGATCAAAAACAAGAAATAGAATACAAAAGATATATCTCACTTAAAGCAAGAATAAAAATAATCTTTGAAAACATGAAAATTGCTAGATAAAATAAAACATACTCATATATCAAAAGTTGTTAAAATTGTTGAATAACTATAAATAAAAAGGTGGAGGAGGAGGAAGAAAGGGCGGGTAACTTGCCCGGGGTTAAATAGAAAAGAAAAGATTGGGTTATAGAAGAAATTGAAATAATAATAATATTGTAACCATTTATATTTAGCAACAACTATCACAAATGTTCAGAATTAATATAAAAGATCCACAATGCTCTCAGATATAGTGCCGGTAGTGCAGGACTGATTTAGAGTGAACCAAGGACTCCATATCTGGATAAACTTGAGTGATTCATTTTGTAGGTAGGCTGTTTTCTTTTCCTTAACAGCTATACAGTATGCCAAATCTTGTTTATAACCATTTGAAGCAGGGGAGGATTAAGGCACTTCCAATAAGAAGCTATAAGTCAACGAGCTGCATTAAGAATCTGAGAGATTAATTTATCTGTCAGTTTATCTAAACATGCAATAGGAAGAACCAGAAGAAAAGACCAAGGTTCTTTAATAATTATAGAATTAGTTAATTTACCTATTAGGGCAACCACCTCATCCCAAAAACCACTATCTTTAGGCATGTTTACCAGATATGAATAAAGGTGCCTGTATCTCCACAACCCCTCCAACAGAGTGGAGATGTTGATTTAAACATTCTATTCAATTTAGCAGGTACCGTATACCAACGGAAATTAATTTTTATAAGCATTTTCCTTACCTAGAGTAGATATAGATGATTTGGTAATCCTCTCTCTAATTATGGACCAAGAGTTCTCTTCTGAGGGGGCCCTTAGATCTTTCTCCCATAGTAACTTGTGTTTGGGGATGGAGGTTTCTATAGTATGCAATAGTAAAACATACTGTACAAGGATGAAATCATACCTTTCATGAGATGATTATGCAGACATAGTCTTTCAAACTGATTCAGTATAACAGAACACTTTAGTGATGTAACAAAGTGTTTTAGCTGAAGATAAGCCCATCATTATACTTATTTGTTTTACAGTTGCCAGCCAAATGTGGTCAAACTAATGATTATACTCTTCCATTATGGAAGTGGTAGCCTTTTGTTTTGGTCCACAACTAAAAATTTAAAAGACTGCCGGAAATAAGCTTGCGGGGACTTTATTCTGGTCAGCATGGTCCTCAGATATTACTTTAATCTTTTTTTTTTATGTTACAGCAATATATTATATTATAGGTATTCAGTATTAATCAAAAACAAATACCTTTTAAAAATAGTAAAGTTTTGCATCAGGCATTGCCCGAATTAAGCAGCTACAGCAAAGCTCTCAAGTGAGTGTAAAGTCAGACACTAGGTGATAATGTATAATATATATATATATATATATATATATATATATATATCACAATATCACTGACCAGCATCACTTTTTTTATTTTAGAAATAGATGAAACCGCAGAAGATCTATATTTTTGTGCACTAATTTCTAAATTGTAACAAATTTTGTCTCCAGTAATTTCAAAATTTTAACTAGTTCTCCAAAGTGGCAATGATTGAGAACCATTCCTCACAGTAAGACACATCGCTTAAAGTGCAGACCCTCATTATTACATACAGTAATAATAATCCTACTCCATAAAATTAAAATCTCATATTTAGTTAAGACACAAATATATCTCATCTAGCAATAGTTCTGCCCGTTCCCGGCTGGACTATTTTACTATTCAGGAGCCTGTTAAACAGTCCTATTCATCTATTTTCATTTTTTTGTTGCTGTTTACAAATACCATTTGGACTGCTTGAGGATGTCTGGCCTAGGTAAGTATTTAAGAATGCAAACTGTGTTTTTCTTTCTGAAAGTGTTTTATTGAAAATGATGTAAGCCTTTGTATCTAGGAGCCATCTATTTGTAGATTACATAAAAAATCTGCCCCATTGCTGACACCAAACACAGTACACTTAAATAAATAAATCATACTAATAAATAAAGACACTGACCACAGGAGTTGGCATGAAATTGGGCACAGCTATTATTTAAATTAGATGTAATTAAAATGAAGATGGCAAGAAAGTACTAGAGCCACTGGCAACAACCAAACACAAATGGAATTAAATAACAGTGGGTGGATCCCCAACCCCCAATATTACTTGGGAATGCCAGGGTACCACTCCCCCTCTTGGACATGGTCACAGAACTTTTCCTCAAAAAGTGTCCACCCCACCTCTCAGGTGGAGGCAAAGACCTGCCATGGAGCCAGGAGGAATGCCCTGCATTCACTATAGCACCCACGATGGTCATCGGTGATCAGTGCTTCCACGCCAAAGCCAGGGACTAGCACTCTAGCCTATCACCAGCTGAGCCCCAAATCAGCTAACCCTAACAAGCAAGAGGCCTCCTAACAAAAAATCTAAGCCACGATTACTGAAATGAATCCTGTCACCATGGTGTGAATGTGTAAATGAAGAAATGTATATTGTACAGTATATCAGGGTGATGAACCACATCCCCACCAAGAGACAACACATGGTGAAACACAGCTTTCTTAACCTTCCTCTACACTTCAACTAAAGCTGCTCCCTTTGGGAACCTCTCCAAACTCTCTGGGGAATAATGTCTGACCACACCAACTTAATGTGAGGCTAGTGTACTGCAATAGCAAGCAGGTCATACTGAATCCACATAATAACATCCATAATATTCCATATCATGACAAATTTCCAGGTTGTTACCTCCAAACTGAAAAATAATGGTGGCTGAGGAACCCCACCTGCTTTCAACACATCCCACACACTCCAAACATGTGAACTGATTCACAGGGGACCAGGTATGACACACTCACTTGGAATTCAGCCAAAAAAATTAAAGAATGGTCCATCAGCTAACTAATACCATTTTAAAAATGAGTTGGAAAAGGTCCAACTGCAACGTGCACCTTGCCACATGACCTACTGCCTCCATCAAGGAATGAATCAAGCCAACATAAATAGGCCTATGGCTATCTGTTAACACCAACCTCTCCCTAGCCGCGCCATGGACGGCCTTGGACAACAGGAATGACTTGTTCATGTCCTCCAACCTATGGAATTTTGAAAAGCAAGAAATATCAGCAGTGCCAGAGCAGGGAAGAACTGCACCCTCTGTTAGCTATGCCCCCTGACCATGTGATATCATGATGTCATCTTGTTGGCTCTCAGTACAGGGAAGTACAGCACTGCCTAGTGTGTCCAAAGTATGCTTTGGGCAGCTCTTTATCAGCGATACTGGCAGCATCTGTGCCATCCTCCGGGCCCTGGTCTCTGGATGTCAGCACCACTTGCATAACCCTCCTTATGACTCTGAATGCTGGCCAAGGCTGAAGACATTACTGCCTTAGACCGTCATGGGGGTCGACAAAAGGGCACTTGCAATGACAGCAGGTGATGGAGATGGGTGGTGGATGCTGCATGCATGGTCTGCAATGAACAGGCTGCCTCAGAGTAGCAATGCAGAGGTGGGTCTGAATGCTTAGGACAGGGCATGATCATGTCAGCTCAGGGGGGTGAAGAAATGGAGGGGGGAGAAATTAGAGAAGAAAAAAGGACAGAAGGGGAAATGAAAAAAACAAAGGGAGAAGTTAAAGTAAAAGACGAAGTGCTGGTTATCTTGTAATCAGGGGGGACCCCATGACAGTTTATCCTCTGGGGTAACCAGCTCTGGAAAGAGAGCAACAGCGCAGGCTAAAAAGTGGACAAACTTGCAGAAGTAGTCAGAATCTTCTTCTGTGACATCTAAACATCATTTAGTGCAAAGAAAAGTTGTTCGGTTGACTGATCTGATATAAAAGTTGGGTAGTGTTGGGAGTAAAAAATTTGATTGTTTATTTGGCTAGACAAGTTGTTCAGTTTGATGAGTAGTTGGATAGTGTAAGATACTATAAGTTGCACCAAATATCTTCTGTCCAACATAAAATAAACAAATAATAAAATATGGGATGAATACGGGATGCAGGCACTCGGGATCCCGGCATCAGGCGCTCGGGATCCCTCCAATGCCGGCATCCCGACCAGGTTACAACACCGATGGCTCTAGGTAAGTAACACTAACCCCCCCTTCACAGTGCCTAAATCTAACTTCTCCTCCTAGTGCCTAAACCTAACCTCTAACCCTCCCCCTAACCTCGCTACTTACCTTCGGGATCCCGGCGTTCGTGATGCCGGCGACAGTATTCTGATAAGTGTTGGGATTCCGGCGTCGGCATTCTGAACGCCGGAATCCCCACTATCGGGATTCTGAACGTATCTCTAAAATACTAATGCTAGACTCAATTCTCGCCTCAAAGTCATAAATCTGCCCCTAAAAACTATTTCAAGTCCTGAAACAGTTCGAATCTTGACTACACATATAAAATATAAGACTTAGTATTTTATTTTTATATGAATTAATTTTCACTTTTACTGTGCATTCCATATTCCATTGTACCTGAGGTACTCATTTATTTAGCCTTTGGATTATATTTTTAATTATGTAGATTTGTTTTAAATTGAATCCTTGCCCCTATGCCTCCTTGCAAATATATTTTTTACATTTTTTTATACTTTCATTTGTTGAAAATTTAACTTTATGCTTGTTATGAATATTTATGTAACCCAAGGTTATAGTGTTTGTTGGCAAGTGTGGACTATTGTGAATTTTAGCAAACATAATTTAAGATATATCTTGGGTTGAAATGGATCCAAAGCAATTCACAAACATATGCATTTGCCTTAGAGAAATTCTGTATACAGAAAAAGGAAATGTAAATAATTCAAACCATAAAAAAAAAAAAATTACTTTCAAGTTAACCCCTTTATGACCAAGACAGGTTTTATTGGAGCACATTCTTTTTCATTAGAAATAATTTTATTTTTGGTTTACAAAAATACATTTTATATTATTTCCGCGGAAGAGATAGAGCTTATGCAATCACTTTACTTGAAGGATTAGACTAGGGCAGGATTAACAATGGGGCGGGTGGAGCTGCAGCTCCAGGTCGCCCCGTCAAAATAGGCCCAAAGCATCTGCTGTAAACACAAATTTTATTCCTGCTACAGTAAAGCCTCACTGCCTCACTGACAGCAGCTATCGTCTGTGGCACCACCTACTAAAACCCCCGGCAGGCTGCTCACCCCCCTCCTGGCCACCGGTAGCGCAAACACAAATGACAAAACATATGGTGGCCTCGGGAGGGCACAGTTCAAAGCCGTTTGCTGAAGTGCATCTAGCTGCTGCCTGCTAGCCCTCTCCCTGCGCCAAATACTAGCATCTTGGCTGTGGCGCCTCCTCATGACGTCATATAGGTGGTGACCCCACTCGGAGCTCAACTCCGTGTAGGCTGTCCGGGCCGCCTGGCGTCTGATGTTTGTCTTTCGGGTATCGGGATGTCATCTCATGTGGGCTGTTGGCTGCTGCTTACCACTGAGCCTCAGGCAGTGCTACTCTAAACTCCAAAAGGTAAGCAAGCACCGACAGACATGGACATATTTTTTAAAGCAGTTTTATATATATATATATATATATATATATATATATATATATATATATATACACACTACAAAAAATGGCCGGCACTCCACAAAAAACTGATACTTGCCCGGTTGCCCTCCAATGAAAAAACTGCCAAACATGTATGGAAATAACGGCGGCACTCACAGGACTTGTATAAAGAAGACTCACGACTCAGGAAGGTCAAAGTTCAACGTTTCAGTCTGGCGACTTTTATCAAGAACTACAGACAGAAGATACAGTGCATACCTTTATACCCAGTGACATCCCATAGTGACAATGTACACCGCTCACCATGCCGCTGATGACGTCATCAACATAGGACAGGGCGCTTGCGCAATGATGCAACCGCGCACAATGTGATTAACATGGTAAGTAACCAGGGCAACTAAATGTAAATACATAGACCTGGCTCTGCAACGAAAACATGCTGCAATCCCCGCCGCTTGTCAGCGTGCACTGGGGAGCGAGCATGCTGTCGCTGTGACAAGGCAGACATATAGAAATACTGTGTAATGAGTCCCGGTGAGGTGGCAAAGCGAACAGTGGCATACAAATTAAAAACAAATATACATACAGAAACAACATTATGATACATGTGGGTTGTAGCAACACAATTTCGGTGTAATAAAATATCATATTATTAATTTTGCTTCATGAGAAAGTGTATACCATGTAACAATCGTGATAAACACAGGTGAGTGACATATATCTCTGGTAATGTTGACAATCAGAACCAACAGGTCAAAAATGTTATCAAGCTCATGCACGAGTGTGAGGCCAAGTGATACATCTATAAAAATGTATATATATATATAAATAATCAATGTGTGGACTCATGAGAATAAAATGACCTCCACATGACCAAAACTGAACATGTGAAACCTTCAGGCTTATAATTGAATGGTTCTGACCGTGCCAAGAAGAAAATAATGGAACATATTAGCTGGTATGGAACAAATGGCAAGTCATTAGTCTCTGGCAGGTCCGCCATGTAATATAGCCTGGTGGATCCAAAAAGGAACTCTGCAGTACACATTACACATGATGAAAACACTGCACAACTGGATGAATCTGATAAGAGTCCATCCACTGTGTGAACACAAGGAAAAGTGACGGCAAATGCACACGGATGAACATCAGATAAGGATAACTCCATGTTACAGCACCAGGTATTCCTGGATGGTCACTTGGATCCATTATTCTTCTGCTACAGCCATACTACACTGGATACGCCTTATATCGTCTGATCTTTGAAGCTAAGCAGTGTAGGCCAGGCTAGTACTTGAATGGGAGACCATCCAGGAATACCTGGTGCTGTAACATGGAGTTATCCTTATCTGATGTTCATCCGTGTGCATTTGCCGTCACTTTTCCTTGTGTTCACACAGTGGATGGACTCTTATCAGATTCATCCAGTTGTGCAGTGTTTTCATCATGTGTAATGTGTACTGCAGAGTTCCTTTTTGGATCCACCAGGCTATATTACATGGCGGACCTGCCAGAGCCTAATGACTTGCCATTTGTTCCATACCAGCTATATATGTCTCATTATTTTCTTCTTGGCACGGTCAGAACCATTCAATTATAAACCTAAAGGTTTCACATGTTCAGTTTTGGTCATGTGGAGGTCATTTTATTCTCATGAGTCCACACATTGATTATTTATATATATATATATACATTTTTATAGATGTATCACTTGGCCTCACACTCGTGCATGAGCTTGATAACATTTTTGACCTGTTGGTTCTGATTGTCAACATTACCAGAGATATATGTCACTCACCTGTGTTTATCACGATTGTTACATGGTATACACTTTCTCATGTAGCAAAATCAATAATATGATATTTTATTACACCGAAATTGTGTTGCTACAACCCACATGTATCATAATGTTGTTTCTGTATGTATATTTGTTTTTAATTTGTATGCCACTGTTCGCTTTGCCACCTCACCGGGACTCATTACACAGTATTTCTATGTGTCTGCCTTGTCACAGCGACAGCATGCTCGCTCCCCAGTGCGCGCTGACAAGCGGCGGGGATTGCAGCATGTTTTTGTTGCAGAGCCAGGTCTGTGTATTTACATTTAGTTGCCCTGGTTACTTACCATGGTAATCACATTGTGCGCAGTTGCATCATTGCGCAAGTGCCCTGTCCCGCATTGATGACGTCATCAGCGGCGTGGTGAGCGGTGTACATTGTCACTATGGGTTGTCACTGGGTATAAAGGTATGCACTGTATCTTCTGTCTGTAGTTCTTGATAAAAGTCGCCAGACTGAAACATTGAACTTTGACCTTCCTGAGTCGAGAGTCTTCTTTATACAAGTCCTGTGAGTGCCGCCGTTATTTCCATATATATATATATATATCCAAACAATCAGCAGCGGCACTCGAACATATAGAGACCTCACAACAGGTAATATCACCAACGTTTCGATTTTAATCAATCGTCATCAGGGTATAAAACGTATACAAACAGGCTTACCTTATACCGTCACCCACACCACGTGCAATCAGCGGCATCCGGAAATGGAAACAGGCGCCCACCAATGACGTCGTCTACCAGATCCCGTTGCCATAACAACTATAAACAAGCGTGAATGTAATCAATTTACAAAATATCAAAGCACGGAGGTAAAATACAACAAAGACTTTACAGCAGACAATGCAATCCCAAGTTTTCATTTAAGCCTCTAGGGGCTAAGGTACCCAAACGATAGATCCAACGGGTTTCACATCTCAACAGTTTTAATGATCTATCACCTCCACGTATTGACGCTACAATATGGTCTATAATAATATACCTTAAAGTGGCAAGTCCATGTCCAGCCTGCGCAAAATGTCGCGCTACTGGTTGATCACTTATTCCACTTTCAATGGCCATACGAATAGAGGAACGATGGACCGCCATCCTTTCCCATAATGTCCTATCCGTTTTACCCACATAGCCCTTACCGCAAGGGCATACTATCAAATAAACAATAAACTTGGTAGTACACCCTAAAACATGTCTAATGGAGAAACTTTTCCCACTGCATGGATGTTTAAAAGTGGAACCCACCATTAAGTACCGGCATGTTAAACAATTTAGACACTTGTAACATCCAGGTTTTTTTGTTAAGAAATTTGTAACAACACTATTGCTTTTACTTCTCCCTGTAACATCCGCCTTTACAACCCAATCCCTAATATTTCTGCCTCGAGTATAACTCGGCATAATCTCCATATTGGACAAACGTAGATCTTTATCAGTTTTAACAATTGGCCATCTCTGTTTGACCGACCGACGTACTGTATTACTTATTACATTAAAGGTATTAACTCATGGCATACGATTTTGAGATACCTCTTTATTTTTTACTTTCAATAAATCTTCTCTAGACAATGCCATAGCACGTTTCTTTGCATTGGCTAGTGTAGTAGGGTCATATCATCTATCAATTAAATTATCGATCATAGTATCAATCTGTTTCTCTGCATCAATAAGATTGCTACATATACGTCGGGCGCGAACAAATTGGGAATAAGGTAAACCATATTTTAAGGGCTTGGGGTGAAAGCTTGCCGCATGTAGTAGGGTATTTTTATCTGTATCCTTTTTAAAGAGAGAGGTATTGATTTTACCTTGATCTACAACAATCTGTACATCCAAAAAGTTTACCCTAATAGGATCTATATTATAGGTAAACTTCACCGGATTATCTGTCTTATTATGATGGTCAAAAAATGAAACAAAATCATCTTTGGAACCAGTCCAAATCATAAATAAATCATCTATAAATCGTGTATAAAAAATCATATTTTTGGAAAAATCTGGATTGTTAAAAAATAAATCCTGTTCAACCTGAAACATAAATGAATTCACATATGCCGGGGCCACATTAGACCCCATGGCACATCCAGCTGTCTGCAAATAAAATTTACCATCATAAATGAAATAATTTCTGGTTAAAATCATTTCCAAAAGATCGATTAATAAGCGAATATCAAAACCAGAATAATTAGGATTATCATGTACCAATCTCCATACCGCTTCTATCCCCAAATCATTAATAGTGTATAAGTTATAGGATAATAGTGTATAGGTTAACTACATCTTAACTACATAAGAAAGCATCTTTGGGGATCTCCCCTATAGCAGACAATTTCCTTAAAAAAGTCGTAGTATCCAACAAGAAATTCTCATGACCCTTTACACATGGCTGTAGCAAACTATCCAAAAACATGGAAATTGGCTGAAACAATGAACCCCTCGCCGCTATAATAGGGTGGCCTGGCGGGTTTACGATATTTTTGTGTATTTTGGGCAATGTATATAATAAAGCCACCACCGGATATTTAGGTATCAAAGCTTCTGCCAACGTCCGTGAAATAATATCATCCTGAACAGTACGCATAAGTCTATTCTCTAATGATTTTTTAAACTCAAGTGTTGGGTCAGAGCTCAATATCTTATAAACAGTAGAATCCAACAATTGACGTTCAATTTCTGCCATATAGGCACTCAAGTCCTGTATCACAATCGCCCCGCCTTTATCAGCGGGGCGAATAATGATATCAGGATATCCTGATAAATCTTTAAGTGCCTTAAATTCCTTAGCTGACAAGTTATGCTGAATATTAGACTTAGTAGTATATCTAGACAAGTCCTGGCTTACATCATCGTCTACAAGGCAAATAAATGTTTTTATGCTGGCATTATAGGAAATAGGATCAAACTGGGATTTCCCTTGTAATTTCTTTAGCTGTAAAGGTATATTAGATGTTACATTAGATGTTATATTAGAAGACATCGGAACATTATTACCATGAAAATGTTCATGTAATTTTAATTGCCTATTTAGGCGATGTTTCTCCACCTCCCACTGTAAACCGTCAAAATTCACTGTAGGTACAAAAGATAACCCATGACTTAACACATTAATTTCATCATCAGACAGGGGATGAGAGGATAGATTATAAATTATTGTCTCTTTAGCAGAGGTGGACGTCCTGTTTTTCCTCTGCCGCGTCCTCTGACCTCCCCGTCTAGTGTATTTCCTCTTATGTCATAGGATTGGTTGCGAGTACGCACTCCCAAAGGGACAAAAGGTGCTCCCCTACGTCTCCTAATATTGCCTTGGTCAGAGTCACTGGTATTCATTTCCTGAGATGTATCTGAGTCAGGACGAAACTTCCGATGTTTCTTATAAGAGGCACCCCCTTGATAACTATTACCACCTCCTATCCAGTGGTACACTCTATTCTGTTCATAGTCTAATTCCACTTTAGACCTTTTCATCTTTTTGAATTGAATCAAATCCCGTTTATATGTGGCCATTTGATCTTTTAATTTATCGCACCACTTATTATCGATGACCGATTGTAATGTTGCTAAATGTACATCTTCAAAAGATTTAATACGATCACGTACAAGGGTCAATTCCCTATTAGCCTCCTCAATGACCAATAGTAGTAGATCAAATCTACATTTATTTAGGACAGCAATCCAGCGTTTGCAAAAACTGGCATTAAACCTTCCTATCGTGGGTGAGTTTTTTACATGAAAACCACGTGGAATAAATTTGTCCTTATAATAGTCACTCAGGGTAGTACTATGAAAAAAATAATCCAATTCACTTTGTTTCATTTTAAATAATTCTCGGTATAGCAGTTCCACTGTCTGAGAATCATAGTCATCACCCATTTGTACATTACTCAAAATTGAGTCAGCTTCTGTTTCAGAAAAGGATAGTATTGTACCTTGGGTTGCTTTAGATAGATTCACAAATTCATCCATATTTTCCTCTGACATGATATTTGTAGTATCCAACACCGTGCTCATCTAAAATCAGACCACTGATATCTTCACACCAAACGTGAGAGACTTGTATATCCAAATAAACGGATGCCAAACGCCCAGAGACTACAGGTCCTGCCACCTGATCCGTCCCAAACATAAAATCCTGGTGGGCGGCACACTCGTTGAAAATACTGCGTCGTCGGTGCCTTCCGCAGGGCACTCCACACCGGAGTCCCAAATATCTCCAAACAATCAGCAGCGGCACTCGAACATATAGAGACCTCACAACAGGTAATATCACCAACGTTTCAATTTTAATCAATCATCATCAGGGTATAAAACGTATACAAACAGGCTTACCTTATACCGTCACCCACACCACGTGCAATCAGCGGCATCCGGAAATGGAAACAGGCGCCCACCAATGACGTCGTCTACCAGATCCCGTTGCCATAACAACTATAAACAAGCGTGAATGTAATCAATTTACAAACCTTTAATGTAATAAGTGATACAGTACATCGGTCGGTCAAACAGAGATGGCCAATTGTTCAAACTGATAAAGATCTACGTTTGTCCAATATGGAGATTATGCCGAGTTATACTCGAGGCAGAAATATTAGGGATTGGGTTGTAAAAAAACCTGGATGTTACAAGTGTCTAAATTGTTTAACATGCCGGTACTTAATGGTGGGTTCCACTTTTAAACATCCATGCAGTGGGAAAAGTTTCTCCATTAGACATGTTTTAGGGTGTACTACCAGGTTTATTGTTTATTTGATAGTATGCCCTTGCAGTAAGGGCTATGTGGGTAAAACGGATAGGACATTACGGGAAAGGATGGCGGTCCATCGTTCCTCTGTTCATATGGCCATTGAAAGTGGAATAAGTGATCAACCAGTAGCGCGACATTTTGCGCAGGCTGGACATGGACTTGCCACTTTAAGGTATATTATTATGGACCATATTGTAGAGTCAATACGTGGAGGTGATAGATCATTAAAACTGTTGAGATGTGAAACCCGTTGAATCTATCGTTTGGGTACCTTAGCCCCTAGAGGCTTAAATGAAAACTTGGGATTGCATTGTCTGCTATAAAGTTTTAGGGGGATCTTTGTTGTATTTTACCTCCGTGCTTTGATATTTTGTAAATTGATTACATTCACGCTTGTTTATAGTTGTTATGGCAACGGGATCTGGTAGACGACGTCATTGGTGGGCGCCTGTTTCCATTTCCGGATGCCGCTGATTGCACGTGGTGTGGGTGACGGTATAAGGTAAGCCTGTTTGTATACATTTTATACCCTGATGACGATTGATTAAAATCGAAGCATTGGTGATATTACCTGTTGTGAGGTCTCTATATGTTCGAGTGCCGCTGCTGATTGTTTGGAGATATTTGAGACTCCGGTGTGGAGTGCCCTGCGGAAGGCACCGACGACGCTGTATTTTCAACGAGTGTGCCACCCACCAGGATTGTATATATATATATATATATATATATATTTGTGTATACTGTGGTCTGTATATATATATATATATATATATATATACACAGTATATATGTATGAGATATATATTTGTGTACATATTTGTGTATAAATAAATAAAAAAAAATGTGGAGGGAGAGAGAGAGAGAGAATTCCACAATCTGCCGGCACTCATACACAGGGGCAAATTTTCTTAGGTGGCCATCTAAAATTATAGATAGATGATAGGGGTGTGTAGGGCCCAAAACATCAACTATTATATGAATTATTTCAATACAGTTCAACTTTTTTCAAAGCAATGAGTGCTGCTGTTTGTTTACTTCTGACCATATATACCAGTGATTCCCAACTTCGGTCCTCAATGCACACTAACAGTCCTGGTTTTAGTGATATCCATGTTTGTGCACAGATGGTTAAATCAAAATGACTGAGGCACTAATTAAGTCACTTGTGTTCAAGTATGGCTATCCCTAAAACCTGGACTGTTGTTGTGCCTTGAGGACCGTGGTTGGGAACCCCTGATATATACTATAGATTATATATATGTATATATATATATATACACACTCATACACACTAGTTTAACCACCAGGCTAACTGAATTTTCACTGGCTCTGCCCGTTCTCTCTGCTGTCTTCCTATTCCTCCCGATTATCTCCGTCTTGCCTCATGCCCATTCTGTCACGACTCCGCTCCCATACTTACCCCAGCAGGCAGTCCTCCATATCCCTCTAGGTCACGCATTGAGGACACGTGGTAGCCTTGCATAATTATGTAGTATATAAGAATAATATATCAATACACGTCAGGGATTTGCATTTGCGGGCTATACGTGATATATAGCGGGTAACAACCTCAGTTTTTAAAAAAAAGCATGTCCCATAGGAAGTGCTGCAGCCAATAAGATCTAGCTCAGCTTCAGCGCTGCTTTACCGTCCCCCCAACTGCCTCTGCCCCCATATCAGTCATTGCAAGGTGCAAGCGATGGCTGCTTCCTGAGTGGAGAGGATGGTGTAGTGCTGCCAGGGTAACCTCCAACAGGCCCCACTGACACACAGCAGGGGCAAGCCTATTGGACCAATAGTTGCCTACCCCTGAAATATTCACTAGGGATGGGAGACTCTTGAATCCCCCGCTACTTGCCCCAGAATATGTTAACAGCCCAGGCAGGGCTCACTTGTTCCCCAGTGGTAAATGTTCCTAGGAGTATGAGGAGTATGGTATTTTCAGGGGAACATACAGGGTCAAGCTTTTAAACTTTTATTGGCTTCCAACTTGGACTGATAAAGCAAAATCCCCTAATAAAGTGGCTTCTGCTTTTCAATGTGACATAATGTGTATCGGGGGCACTAAAATGTGAAATAACGTGTATTGGAGTAGCACTAAAATGTGGCATAGTGTGTGCCCTGAGCACTACAATGTGGCAGACTGTGTTTTGGGGCACCACTTTGTGGCATGTTGTACAGACCCTCAAACAAAACATGTTCCATCAGGTACACAATGCTCTGCTCCTGGACTTCCTTCTTAATTGATGATTGCAGCCACCTGTGGTGAAACACCTGTCTCATCAATGAACTAGTTCAACATAAGTGACTGCAATCATATCTTAGGTGGGAAGTCCAGGAGCAGAGCATTGTGTACCTGATGGGAGGGGTCATTTTGGAGGGTAGGATTGTGTATTGGGGCTTGACTATTTGGCACAATGTTTACTTGGGGGCATTACAATGTGCCATAGGTTCTGAGTCAGATGCAGAAGTGCATACACAGCGTCTATTAATGGTTGTCATATGCTACTCTATGCAAATGCTACTGCAAACTCCTTCCTTTGTATACATTAGTGCGTCCCAATGTACAAGATCTGAGACACCCACTTTCAGCGCCCGTACATTAATACCAAATGCCACCATCAGTCGCACCATCGAAACTTCCACCATCCCTATGTCAGGTGCAGTGTCTCCATCTGACTATGGCCTCCTATGCCTGTGGCTGTGCATCTGTGTATGCAGGCGCTTTCCTTGATACGCCCATAATGCACCGACTGAACAGACCCTTGGGCCAAATGTATTAGGGTGAGAGATTAGTAAATGTGAGAGTTTAGCAGTAAGCTCTCACATTGGGCGAGATTTATCTTCAAACTGGGAAAACATGAGAATTTAAATCGTGAGCGTTTATTGAGTCTAAAAAAACATGCAAGCTTTCCTGTTCTCAGACTCTATTACATTGGGCGAGTTTAAAAAGTGTGAGAGCTAACTGCTAAACTGTCACATTTTCTAAACTTTGATCCTATAACATTTGGCCCCTTGTGTCTTAAGGTACACTGACAATATTTTTAGAATAAAAGTTCCGAAAATGTTTGTTTAAAATTATGTGCACTGATTAAAGAAAGCATATGCTAGATAGATAGAATTTGTTTGTATTGTTATTAACCATTAATGTTAATAACATGTCTTAGATAGATGTGTGTGTATATAGAAAATGTATATTAGAGAATTTGGTGGTTGACGATAAAAGGTAGCTTTGCCCTCCATGGTGTTAGGCACACCCTACGGCACAGACCACATCCCCTGTACAGATCAAACCCCCACAGCAGTAGTCATACCAATGCCGTATTAGTCACACCACCTGCAGCAGCACACAATAGGCCTTTCATAAATTTCAGCTCCAGGATCATGTTGACCTTAATCTGGCACTGGATTAGATGCAGCATGTGCTAGCACTAGTAAACAGAGAGGGTACCACCACTAAAACAAGTAAATTCATCATTCTGAACACAGTGTTTGCCACATCTGAGCAGCACCTCCAAATACAATTCTACTGTCCTAAAATCAGTGTAGCCACAATGTGGCCTACAAGATATAAAAAGTGACTTCTGTTCTATAGCTGAAATGGCAAGTTGCTCTAAAACTAAAACAGCACTTCCCAGCATGCACTAATAGCAAAACTATTGCTGGGCATACTGGGATGTCTAGTTCCACAGCAGCTGGAGGGCCACATCTTGAGTACCTCTGCTCTAAAACAACGTACGTAATAAATGGTTCAACAAAAGAGAGGGCACAATATAACAATTAAAAAAAACTATTTCCATCTACACAAAATTTTGACAAAATAAAATCCATCAGGATACACTGTATACAGAACTTGTAGCAATGTTCCAGTAATGTTGTGCTGTAAAGTACACTGAACAGCATCACTGTATCCCTCCCTATTGTCCCGATTTCAGAGGGACAGCCTCAATTTAAGATAACTGAACCATAATTGTCACATTCATCCTAGTCTGAATGAGGTTGGGATGAATTGACTCCAGGGCCGTAATTAAGGTGGAGCGAAATGTGCTATGGCACAGGGTACCGCCAGGCAGGAGGCACTATTCGGGCCAGTCAATTTTCTGTTTATAATCATTCTCACTTGTAGCTTCTTCTCCCTTTATTCTGGCATCTCCCAGCTGCCCCTATCTCATCCCTGGCCGAGTCCACCTCCATCTGGCCACCTCCCAAGCACCTTCAGCCACATTCTCCTTTATTTAACACACACATTTAAAAATACTGTCATACCCGGGACACAAGCCCATCACCTCTGCATAATTATTGTGTATCAATACTGAAGCCATTGGATTCACAATTTATTTGTCAAGGACACCTGGATAACAGTGGTACAATCAGTACCCCATTCATCATCATATGTGAATCTTATGTTCCTATTTGAAAAATGGGGGAGGGGCACCAATGCTCTTTCTGGCCCAGGGCACCAAAAAGTCTAGATATGGCTCTGATTCACCCTGTCACATACAGCAGAAGCAGGTTTTTACACTAAGCATGAGTGGTGACGAAGGGTTGGGCATACCTACTGGCGTGTAGTCACACCCACTATAACATTGTCATGCCCCTAGTTAGCAATAGCCATGCCCATTATCCTGATTTAGACGTGTAGTCAAGGAGCTGAAAATAGAGATTGTTGCTGATTTTAAGAAACAACACACAGCTCCAGTATTGAAAGTTTAGTGCATAAATCCAGAACAAATCAAAGAAACTAAAGTCAAGATTAGATTTTCAAGTACTTTTACTAAGCCAATGAATTGAGAATTTACACTGGTGTGCAGACTCTGCAAATGTGACTGGAACTGTTAGACAATATCTTCCAGTAAAAGTAACATGTTTGTATGCTTTTCAAGAAGAAAATAACATTAAAATTGGAATTAGCCTTTACATTTTGTGTTAAATGTTTTAATATTTTTAAATGCAAAAGAGATTGCTGTTATACTCCAAAGGAGAAAGCACACATGACCAGAGGCAGTTAACACATGCTAGCTGTCTTACAGCAACATTGACACTCTACCTTTTGGTTTTCTTATGCATTCTGATATACAAATTCTATAGAATTTTTATTTTTTCTGTTTATTTCTATTTCATCTTTTTTTATTGTTTTGAATTACCATTGATAGCACTGTTTATTTTACATGGTTCTTATGTAGTTATATGGGGTAATATTTTAACATGAAATGGTCAGTCAACACTTAAATTTAGAATACATTAAAGTTATGTATATTTCTATTTAGTCCGTGCTTTTACTGTTGTGTGCTAATTCAAGAATTAAAGCGAACTCATGAAAATTTTACAAAGTAGTCTTGTAGGGAAGATATTTTGATGTTTTAGATAAGTGAAGTAAAATCCACGTACATAAAGTGTCTAGTTAACACGTGTTGTCACTCACTGAAAACTGAACTTTCCCAAGCCCCAGCTCGGAACACTTTTGGGGTTCTGAGTAGAATAGAGTCCTGGCTCGGGTCTACTGTAAGGTCGGAACGCGGATTTAAAAAACTAATCTCGGACTTTGGATTGCATGTTACATGATTAGCTGTTTTTATAAATAAAAGAGATTCAAAACCAAAACAGAAAAGAACCAAAACACTTAAGGATGGTTTTGCCAAAACCATATCAATTGAGGGTGGTTTTGCCTACACTAATACACAGGGTCCGTGCAAATCTTTAATTTAAAGAGTAAGAAAATCACTTTTTTTACACTAATATATATTCTATCTTACTATATAAAAGCAAAAATTTGTCCTTCTGTCATTCTATACAAATCCACAGTTTACAAGCCAAGATCATGAAATTTTACATACGAGTGTATTAAAACACGACGGAGGCATCTAAAAAAATTTGAAATCAAAATGAATTACTGCTCATTTTTAATTAATTAAAAAACAAAATTTTTGCATAGTATTCGCCCTCTACAGGTCAGGTACGTAATTAGAAAAGGATTTAGCTTATCTACTATTTTTTCTTTTCTATCTCTACTATCTACTACATAAAAGCGAAAAAAATTTCCTTCTGTCTTTCTATACAAATCCACAGTTTACAAGCCACACTTTACAAGCCAAAATCTCTCATGGTTCTACACCTAAAACACCAAAGAAGAATAAAAGCATTGTCCTGTTTGGTTTATTGTTATATGCAGATCTGGATACCATTCTTCTTGGGCCATCTGTAAGGTCAATAATAAAAAATATTAAAATGTTATTCTGTTTAATAACATGCATTTTCCTACATACTAAGGAATTATGGAATTTTACTCTGTAGCATATAATCTAACTCTCTGAACATCATTTACTATGGCTCTCACGTGGAGTTTACAGTACCTTTTAAATGCTGTATGAATTTATAACCACTATTGATATTAAGCCAGGCTTATTATGAGTCTGAATATGGTAAAAATTGCTATATGCATCCATGAGAAGAGATCCATCTGATTTACAATCAGGCCCATAAAGATGGCAACTATACTGCAAAACCGCAGCTCTGCAGCACACATTTTTATATTATACTTGCTCATGCATTAGGTTACACAACTAGATGGTTTCAACAGTGGTGACCAAACTTTTTTGTCTACCTCCTTGGTTGCTGGACCGCACTATGGAACGCACAGAGGCTACTTCCGATTCATTCCTTTGTCAGTCCCTGAAGGGTAAAACCGATTGGATGAATCTTATACACCGTGGAGACCGTGAATGCCGGGAACAGCTGCACAAGGAGCTCTTGGCCGTGTTTACACTTACATCCGACAAATTTTGAATGCTTCTATCTCTGAAGTTTGCTTTACACCGTTACAGGTCCTACTTCCTTCGAAGACCTTAGGACTGTGGATGGGGAAGTTTATCACACTTTTCGTGAGGCCTGCCTAAGGAGAGGTTTGTTGGAGGATGATGTGTAAACAAACATTCTTAAAATCCCGGGCAATGCCGGGTACTCCAGCTAGTTAAATGATATATGTTGGTGTGTTATGTAATACAGTATATTGCCATTATTCATTGTGTTGCCCTTTGTACAACACCACATTATGGTGCTGAATATCAGTCCATTGCACTAGCATTTGAACGAAGACTTGCTAGTATAACTATCTGTCTGTCTATGTACTTATTAATGTGATTTCATGTATCACGGTCGCACCACACAGTGTTATTTTCAGTCCATGCTTCAGTCGTCATCCTTATACCAACCCCAGGCTAGGTGCAAGAGATACGTGTGAAACAGGCGCCCCAACTGTATCCAAACACTTAACTGAAACATAGAAGTTGCAATATACGCCTACAACATTCCCAACAAAAACAGCCACTCTGTGCATCTTTACACTTGCCGCCCAAAAATGCCTAAATAACGTTAGTTTCCTTTCACACTAGATGTAACTAGGATGCACCTATTTACGATATCAGATGCATGGTGCAATGTGTGCACGCCATATTTTGCAATTCATGTGCATGTGTATTTGGTCCAATATCAGGAGATGCATCCATTTTAACAGATGTATCCGACTTAGACCAGTATCCTATAAGCCGCAGTATATAATCCAGCGTGGGCTATCCAATTAACCCTGAAAGCCGGCACTTATTGGGGATTGTGTTTCAGCTGCCTCAGGAAGGCGAAACAAATTTCCCAAAATCAGCCCTGTTTTTGTTGCTGCGATAGCGAAAACTCACAGGTTTCACGGACCCTGTGTGTTTTTTGATGAAAACAGGTAATTTTTCTCGCAAAAAAAAAAAAAACAGGCTCTAATAGGATAGCCCAATAATGACTATTGGGCAAAAATCTAGCTAAAGGCAAGTTTATTTTTTGCAAGAAAAACTAACATGGGTAATAGGATACCGGCCTTAGAATCACTCCCCTATGTTCTTAATAGAAAGCCTAGACAGTGCATTTTACTTTAATGCTTTATACTTCATACTGTATATACAGTATTTTTATGTTTTGTGGTTTAGCTGTATATTAATTTAAAGATACTATTTTTTTTCTTAGAATATGATACAATTTTATCATCCTGGGATTTGGAGATAACAAAATATTTTACAGCTGTCATCACTGTTTTTCCAAAGAAAATAAATCATAAAATAATGAATTTTACTGTCTACTTCAACATTTATAGCTGCACAAATTTACTGCTGGCTATGTCCAAGACATAGTCATATGTTTTATAATGTACTCTATCAGATATCATTTTACATAACAGTTAATGATCTTTTTTTTTTCTTCTTGTTTTTTTCTTTTTATTTTCAATGTTGAGTCTTTATTATTCATATCAATCTGTCTTTCAAATCATCTTCCGCAGATACTCCAGATTAAATTTCCTTCATTATCGTCACAGAACTAGATGAATAACTGGCACATCTGTTCATGAAGTGGTTTATTATCTGTTCTGATGAGGTTCTGGATGAATAGAAAAAGAACTTAAATATGGAGACACAAAATGCACACAGGTTTATGCATAATCCGAGATTTATAAACAGTTGAGCTAACTAACAAATCTGATTGTGCACTGAAGGGCCAATTATGAGATGTTGCTTTGAGCCAACAAACGGCTTTGCACAGAGCATCAGAGAAACTGGGACCTGTTTCAGATGTGGAGATAAAGATGTTTTATGTTCTATGTGTCACTCCGTTTTAGGACATCAAAAATAAGATCTGTAATGGACTTTGTAAATAACTTTGTATGGGATTTAAGAAGGAATGTTTAATGTGGATTTAAAGGGAATAGTAATGATTCCCATTTTTGCTTTGCACAAATTAATACTAGTTAAATAAGACTTAAATTCTAATTATTCATGCAGCATACTTTTTTAATCCATCAAAGCTTGCATATTGATTTTATTTCACTTATATGAAAAATACTAGATATGCTGACATTACTGAGTTCCACAATCTTTCATGGCAGACAGGAAATAAAACCACAGTAAACTTTCATCCACTAATTACATCAGATATGCCATAAACAACTCTCAGAATGAGAAATGATTGCTGAAGCCTGGCGGGTAATATTTACAGAACTTTTCTCTCAGTCTGGGAATTAAATTGCTTTTTTTTAGTGCTCACCATTAGCCATATTTTTCTAAAAAATTAAATTGTGAAAGATGACAATAGATGAATAAATAAACTTACTAACACGTATTCATAAAAGTGAATGTTTCTTTGCGCAAAATGCATCATACAGTATTTAGGGGGAAGATGTCCATGCAAATAAGTGGGAATGGCTGTGCCAAATACACACATAGTAATGTAGATTGGAAGCATCTTGACATGCTCTATATGTTTCCGGAGATAAAACTATATAATCAAGCAGATGTAGAGTACATACAGGTACAGTATGAACCTCTGGAAATACAGTAGACCTCATTTATGCACGAGATTCACAGAAGTGATGTAGCACCAGTGAGTTTATAGTGCACTTTAAGCTGCATGTCTAAAATGCAAACATGGGATAGAAATGCACCTACTAGGATTCCTGGCAACCAGAAAAATTTCACAAAGAGATCTGATCCCTGGCAGCTTAGTTTTTTTGCACAGTATAATGCCTGTGTGCCCTCCACCCCTTTACCTTGTATTAAAAATCCTGCCCACAAATGTAAATCTCATTATTGCCCGGCTCTAGAAAAGTAGATGCATTGGTTAGCAAGAAAATTAATTGATCCGCTCTATTCCTCCTATTGGCTGGTGCATATTCTGACCCCTGCCCTGCAAATGGCACCATTTGTATCTGAAAAATAAATGCCCATCACAGAAAATCTAAGCACTCTAGTGCGGTATGTAGTTCATATCCCTGCTGTCGAAATGCAGGTACCAGTCAGAATCCCAGCGCCAGCAACCCAACCGACGGCATGCCAGTGGTAAGTATTAAGGTTAGGCACTAGGGGGGAGGGTTCAGGTTAGTCTGCAGGGGTAGAGGATTAGGTTTAGGCACTGGGGGGAGGGTTAGGTTTAGGCTGCGGGGAGGGAGGGTTAGGTTTAGTGGTAGGGTTAGGATACTTACCTGGTGGTGTTAATTTCCTAACCCTGTCTGGATGCCAGCGTCAGGCTTCAACAACATGGAGGATTTTGAACCTCATTAAATTGTATATACCATAAAATTGTATATACCATTATCACACACATTAGATATACAGATGTAACCTCATACATCTTTGCTGCAGTTGTGCCAAGCAGCCCCTCTTGGCACGCCAGGTCTCATGCAACTCTGTCTTTTCTCTCTGTCTCTTTTGCACCAGCAGACGGTGCTGATTAATCTTTTGTGCAACACTTGTATATCTATGTGCGACTGAATCTGAATCTGTATATGAAACACTAAAGTATAGCGGCTGCAGCTTTTTTCCATGGCAAGTTCCGTTGTGCTTCATGTACAGACTGCTATACAAGGGTCACATATCAAATTAATCATCGCAGTCTCCTGGTGCATCGTAGTTGGTTCACATTGTGACATAAGCTGGCCACACATCTAAAGATTATTTGTCCAACCAGCCAACTAGTTGACTGGTTGGAATGAAAATCTGGTAAGGTATGAAAGCAAATGACAATCAGCAATTTGCTCCCAAACGCCGGAAAATGGACAAAAACTGTTGTTTGAACAAATTGTTTAGATCAAACATTTAACAAACTTGTCTGACGACCATTTTCATCTGTTTTCTGGCATTTAGGAGCAAATTGCTGATCATCAGTTACGTCCATACGTTACCAAATTTTCATTCCAACCAATCAACAAGTTGGCTGGTTGGATGTAAGTTGGTCTAGTGTGTGGCCAGCTAAAGGCACTTTTTGAGGTGAAAAAGATGCACGGTGTTAGCATAGGTGCACAGGACAAGGGGGGCTCACTTGTGCCACATGGTGTATTGAGGCTAGATTAATGAGGACACATCTGTAGTGGTAAACATAAAAGGTTGCAAGTCTTGCTAAATCATGAGATTCTGGAGTGTTTCAAGTCACCATATGTAATAAAATGCAACTAGATCTCGCCAGAATATCTGCACAACCATTCTCTCTTTGACTCAAAATAACCTCCAGGTGTTTTCTAATGTTAAACTTATAACTCGCCAGATGCAATAGGCTGAAATAATGAAGAATAACTTACCCAACAATAGACTAGCCTCTGGCCAGAGAGATGTTTGAAATCTGACATCGAAGCCCTTTGAAGCCAGATAGATTTGCCCTGTTTCAGCACATTAGAAGCCTGCAAATATCAGTACACAGACTATTACAATGTTTTTTTAATATATATTTACAAAACATTGTAAAAATATATTTAGACAAACACTCTTCCTAAGTAAACTACATACCTCTATCCTATATTCTTAATGCTAATAATTGAGTAAAGAAGTTTTCTTGAATTGGAATATCACAAATGTCTGATATGATGTACAGATGTGTCATCATACACTGTGGCTTGAGTCTCACCAAACATCCCCTCTCGGAATGATAGATCCCAGGTGACTCAGCCATGCCAAGAATTTTCTCACTCAAAATGTCCATCTTATTTGCATGATGAAACAACTGGAAGTGACAAAACTACTTTGCTAGATTACGTTACGTGTGACATTTGCTGTGCGAATAAGTCTGAATCTGTAAACGAAGTGCTACCATGCAGCTACCGCGTCTTCTTATAACACTTAGTTCCATTGTGCTACATCTGCATCCTGAACGCCAGAATCCCTAAGGTAAATAATGGGGTTAGGGGGAGGGTTAGGGGTTAGGGTTAGGCACTAGGGGTGAGGGTTAGGTTTAGGATGTGGGGAGGGGGAGGCTAGGTTTCGGAACTAAGGGGGAGGTTATGTTAAAGCACCAGGGTTAGAGGGTTAGGGTTAGGGAAGGGAGAGGGGGAGGGTTAGGATACCTACCGACAGGTGTCTGTACCCTAACCCTGTTGTGATGCCTGCGATGGGATTCTGACTGCCAGGCGCCGGCATCCCATACCCATCATGTGCAATTAATGTTGTCATTGGTCTATATGTAATTTATGATTTTTGGAATTATTTATATAAAGTTCTATTTTTATATATCATACATATCTTATATTTTGAATACATATTTTTATATGTCTGTTTTGGAATTGTTTATGTGCTTAATATATATATTTTCTAATATGTTTGTGTTGATATATGAAATAAATATTGTTTGTTTGTAATTCTTTGTTTTTATACATTGTTAAACCAGGAGGTATAATTATATCAGGTGATCTAACTAAAAATGGATATTGAAAGCATAAGAAATCTTTTCATATTTTGTTGTAATAATACTAACTTATTGGCTAATAAGGTTGCATGGTGGTAACTAATGAAGTAATCTTTTAAATAGAAAGTATGACATTTATATTGGTTTTAATGGTTGTTATTATGGAGGATTGAATATGTTATAGGCAACGAGAAAATGGCGATCAATCGGTGATATAATTCTCCCTATTGGCTTTGATTGCATTTATGTATTTTTATCTTTTATGGAGAGTGATGTTTGATACTGTGTGTTTATAGCATGAAGCAGGGACATTGCTGCTGTTATTTGTTGTTAAACTCTGCCCTGTAAATGTACATATGACTGACCTTAGATATAAGCTGAGCTAATCATGAATAGGCCACACACCCTGATGAAGTCCGTGATGACGAAACGCGTTGGCCATGGTTTGGAGGACGCTGGACATGACGTCACATGCTGGATTCCAGCTAGCCGGAGACCAGGGAGTGTCTCTGCCACATCAAGCCAGCGTGATTTTACACTGGGTGCTGTCCACAGGCACTGGAGAGAGATTGTGAGGCGAATCATCTTTAGCTTTGATGTATGTGAATTTATTTGCAGTAAAGTTGTTTTGAAATTATACTCACAAGGTGTGCCCTCCATTTTCTCTATTTTACATATCTGATATATCGGCCCGTGGTTGGGGCTTTGTGGAGGTTGCTGCATCAACATCAATCCTTTGAGACTGTGCGAGTCTGGTTTTCTGAAATCCAAACACACTCAAATTTAGGGGTTCCGAGTAGAACCAGGTCAAGGTTCGGATTCACTTATGTGTTCAAGTTTGAGCCGAGACTGATTTGTATCTGTTGCCGATTCGAAACTCGGGTTTGAAAGATGAACTCGGGTTTTGGATTTGGACATTTCAGCGTTTTGTTTTTTTTTATTGATTTTTATCCAAAACCAAAAAACTTGAGGGTGGTTTTGCAAAACCCAAACAAGAAGATGAAGCCAGATCCAAAACTAAAACGCAGGGGTCTGCGCACATCTCTAATATATACATTAAAACAAATTTAACTTCTCATTTCAATACAAAAGCAATGTTATACAAAACTTTAGTAGCATGTTTATATTATATTATTTTGAAAGCAACATAAAATATTGTTTATTAATTTAATGATTAATTGAATCAAATGTGACTGGGCAGCTAAATAATGAATACATTGTATTTTAATAAGTTTAAAAACTATTTTAAACATATATTTTACATATATAAATGTATATGGGAAAATGTGTGACACCTGTTTGCTAAGAACACCCTGGAATGCCAAGGGTTAACACCTTTGCACCAGTCAATAAATGCTTCATTTTATATAAACTGGAAATGCTAAAAGGATACTCAGCTTGAAAAGTCCACAGGAGTGGACAAAACATGTTCCTGTAATTGTCCTAATTTATGGGCATTATGGAGAGGGAGACTGATTGACAAGTAAGCCAGCAGGAACTACTGTAAATTGGACAGAACTAACCTATGATTGTCATGCTCCTCGGATCTGTGATTGTGCTGAACATAGTATTCAGATGGCAATCAAAACCACCAGACTGCACATCAGCCAAGACAGGGGAAAAATCCACTGGTACTTCGAAACTTGCAAAGTTCTGCCTGTCACTAAGGGCCTGATTTAGATATGTAAGTAAACCATTGTATTGGGCATCTGCGCATGCACAGGACCCATTCTGCACACATGCAGAATAGGACCTGGGATCACGGTTGCAGTGCCCTCTGAGCCACAGTCTGACTGACAGGTTGCGGCTGTTTAAGAGCGGGGAGGGGGCGTCGGCCGTGTCCATTCCACATAACGGAGGCGTGTTTTTTTCATTTTGTGGGTGTGCCAAGCGCAGGGTCTGAATCATCGGGCACAAACTTCCTGGACTTTTCAGGAATATTTGCATGAATATTGGTATTGCATCAGACTCAGTTCAGGCTCAATATCGCCTCATACTTTGCTTATGGCCACTAATAGCCTTTTATACAGTTATCCAAGGGAATTTTTTTAAATTATTTGTGATACATTCTGAACTCCCCACTATACCTCAAAATTTGTGCCACTATCACCTGGCACAAATTACGTCATGGTAAATGTGGACTGGAGGGTTCCTTTAGTTTTTAAAGGTATATTGAAACTGTAATGACATTTTGAACATTCACAGCTGTTAATATTCTAAAATGAACAAAGTTTTTAAAAGAGTTAATGAACAATCACCAGCTACTTCCCCTCATCCTGTGGTGCAGGCTGCGTTTGGCTAAAGCTTTCTTTCTGGCTGGCGGAGCTGTAGACAATTAAATCATTACAAAAATATCCAGTCACTTAAGGTAACTATCGTTTCCATTAACAATACCAAACAATCAAATGCAATTGCAACTACACTGCATTTTGTTTTGCTTAAGTTATTACATATATCATTCAAAATTGATTTGTTTGTTTAGTGGGAAAATAACCTGTTCTATTGGTCACAAGCTACTCTTGCAGACATATACATAACAAACGGGATATAGTCAGGTTACCGGTGGCCGTGATGCCGACAGTAGAAGCCCGACCTGGGACTAAATTCCTAACAAACAGCCCCTAAAACAAATATGTGTTACTCACCAGGCTAGGGCTGAATGGATGGTCGATCTGTGCCCTCGATGTGAATGCCCAACAATATTTCAGGTGGAATCAACTGGAGCATCTTTTCCTCATACCTTAGTCCAGATGTGGTGGTAGACCCCTGCCAGTCCCTCAGGCTGCATGCACCCCCTCTGCCATCTTCAATTTAAGGCACGTTTTGGTGTCAGGAATTCACTTGGGACAATTTTGCGCATCCCTCTTCCTGCTGCCCACAGCAGTGACCGTATCACACACTACCACATCTGATTTTAATACAGTGATGTACAGTGAACTAGAGTGCCTAGAGGCTTATCATACACTGGCACAATGGCATGTATCAGTGCACAATTTGCAGCATAACTGAAGCGGACATTCTGTCCAGTTTTAGTCTTGCCAGGGACAGACTGTGCAGAGACTTCATCATCCTCATCCTCTATCTACACTTTTCTCCACTAGCACAGAGGGTACCCCTCCCACCTCCTCACTATCCTGTCCCAGAATCCTCCAATTCACCATACTCCTCCACACAAACAACAGAAAACCCAAAAATCAATACAAACATATACTATCACACAACACTTACATACAACTCACATACACAAATAAAATAGGACAGGTAAAAACAGAGACAACTTACAAAGACCACAACATTTAAACAAAACAATTAATAAACAACAAAAAACAATCCACAAAGACAAATCAATTAGCAATCACAAAACTCTGACCGAATAACTCCAACCAACACACTAGTCTGCTTTCCTTCAAAACCTTGTCAGATAACATTTTGCAAAAGCTATGCTTATAAAGGGCTAATGTGGTGAAACTCACAAGACTTTGGTTGACCAATACATACAGTGGTTTAACAGCAAACACGCAGTATGTAATGACAGTTGCTGTGGGGATTGGGCCCTATTTAGGCAGGTTACAGATGCGGACAACCCAATAAAAGTCATCGACGAGTTACAGTGTGTAGCCACCTTGAAAATCCACGCCTATTACATTCTGCAAATTTATTTGCAAACTCAACGACAAGTCATGGCGGGTTATGGAGAGATTAATGCAAACAATTACATTTACCCCATAAAGTGAAAGTAGACAGGCTAAGTAATGTGGATGTTGTGCAGTACAGCAAAAACTGAGGGAGGTGTTAAACTGTGCTATTGGAGAAAATTGGGGTCTCTGATAATCTGTTTACTCAGGTGGTCCCTGCACTTGGAGTCCAGAGATCAGTATAATAATACTCAGAAGGGAACTTCAGCTATTTGAGAGAGCCGGAACAATTCCAGTAAGATTGGTTTTGTCTGTAAACTATTTGCCTCTATAAAACGTAATGACTATCTTGCCATAATAGCGTCTGCAACCACAAATTGCGAGCTAGTACATCTGGCCCTTAGACATTAATTGCCCCAATAACACAGCAAGAACTTTCTACATTATACAAATTGAGTACATGTGGCCTATGCAGTCTGTGTTAGTATTCACAATAACAGAATTTCATGAACAGTTACTTACATCTATGGCTTTTCTCGGGGCCGCCATCAGGGGGGGACTGCCAGGACTGGAGTCCTGGGCCCGGACACTAGGGGGGCCCGCCCATCCACTCCTACCCCCTGCTCCTCCTAGCCCCTGCTGTCACCCAAACCAAGTTAAATCCTCTCACTCTGCACCCTAACACAGCCGCGGCCACTGGCCGGACACTCCGGGGGCCCTGCCAGCTCATAGGCATAGTGCCTCCACCAGCCCACCCACACTGTACATCTGTCTCCATTATTAACTGTGTCACACCAGGAACTGCTACTGTGGCAGATCCTGCTGTGACACAGTTCATCCTACCTGCAGGATTGCTGGGAGCGCGACGCTGACCTCGTGACATCACAACGCGTCATGCTCCCTGCCGAAGAGAGGAGCCATCGGTCACAATGGAGACCCGGACCAGTTAACAGAGGATCATACAATGGTAAGAGAGGGGGACACAGGCTGGAAAGACAAGCAGGTAGAAAGGGGAAGGTGGCTTGAAAGATAAGTGGGTGGAAAGGGGGCAGAAGGCTGGAAAGACAAGGGGTGGAAAGAAGGCAGGTGGCTTGAAAGACGGGGCAGGAGGCTTGAAAGACAAGGGGGCAGGTGGCTTGAAAGACATGGTGGAAAGTGGGCAGGAAGCTGGAATGGCACAGGGATCTGGAGATGACACAGGGCAAAGAAGCTGGAATGATGCAGGGATCTGGAGGGGACACGGGACAGTAAGCTGGGATGTTGCAGGGATCTGGAGGTGACACAGGGAGCAGGAGGCTGGAGATGACAAGGGGTATGTAGCTCGAAAGATATGGGCATAGATGGGACATGGAGCAGGAGGTTGGAGTAACACATGGGCAGGAGGCCGGAGGGTACACAGGTGGCGAGTCTGGTTGAACTTTTGTTGTATGATAATGACATTAGTTATATTCCTACACAAACAGGCATTTTCCAGACATTGGGATTTCCTACATGAATAGTGAATACCAAGTGAAGACACCGTCTGCCCAGGGATGATCACATTTCTTCAGAGGTTCCCCATCGCAGAGAAACCTCCATATCGGTAAGGTCAGGTGTATTTTTTACTTCAAATTCACATGCTGTCAGACTAGTACAATACCCAAATGCCCTTACCTACCAGTTCTAGCACTGTACAAAGGATCCCTTTTTGCAGGACAGTGTGACTTGTACATATAATATATGCTATATACTGTATGCAATGTTTGCAGATTATGAAGTATAGTATAGCATGGCAAATGAACACACACATATATATATATTTATAATTCTATATTTTGAATGGTCAAGAAAACTAAAAATTGAACATTAAAGTTGTGTTAGATACAGCAAATATACAGCGTGGTCCAGCGAAAAATGGAAACAAAAAAATAAAAATAATATAGATAAATATTAGCAAAGGGCATAAATAGGTGACCAAATTATTAATGCGAATACAAACTTTAGGAAACAAAAATCATAACGAGACTGTTATGAGGGGAATAAGTACAGGGAGGAAAGGGGGAGGGAAAAAAAGGGGGGGGCTGACCACAGCGATAGAGTCAATAAAAAAATTACAGAGCAATCTGTAGGGAAATTGGTAATGCTAGAGGGAGTAGTTTGAGAGGAGGGAGACAGTCGAAACCACCCAAGGGTCTCCGCAGGTGTTCAGCTCTCAGTGGTAGAGAGAGATGGAGGTCTACATTCAGCAGAGAGGCAGGGAGCTCATACTTGAGTAAAAACATGGCCCCTATCATGAAGATAATCAGTTATCTCCTCCATAGCAGCCACTTGCCAAATCTGGTGTTTAAGCGCAGAAAAAGATGGTAGAGGAATAGTTTTGAATAGAGATATTTTAGTGAAAGACATAATAAGTATACCCATGTCAATATGTTGATGCTAATTTATGCTGTTTATTCCAGTCTCAGATATATGGTTTGCATTTTTACATTGCTGCTGTTCAATTTTTCTTTTTGCTGATTCAAAAAAAATTAAATAAAGTATCATGTAAATATTTAGAGTATGGAATCCTCCTCATAGCCTCTACGTTCCTAGGTTTAGGCCTTCAGTGTCTAATGCTGAAAGCACTGCTTATTTTTTATTGTTAAAAACCCTTTAAATAGATATTTCAAAATATGTCTTTCCTGTAGTATCATCCTTAGAAACATACATCGCTATCTACTGTTACAGATGTTATCAATGGCTAAGAGATCAGATATGATATTCTCATAATGACATACTGTAACTTGACACATCTCTAATCACAGGGTTGATTAAGAAATATGAATTGAATCTGGACTGCAGTTGAAGAAAGTTTAAGTACAAAATCTATTTAATGCGGATCATCTGAGAAGCATTATTTATGTGTTCTGTCATAACAGCAGATATTGTATTGAACATTCTTAGCTTATTTTAAAAGAGAATATCAATCACCTTAGTTCATGACAAGTTCTTATGGGGATACAATTACCATGCAAACAAAAAGGAATTCTGAAAAAGTTTTACTCATTTTATGCAGGGAGAATATTTTAAATTCCCAGGAACATTACTATATCTATCACAATGTGGCAGAGGCTCTGGACTGCAGGGGAATATATGGACAAAGAGGTTATGTACTCACATCCATTCTTGGGGCTCTCTCTACTACCAGGTATTGTTTATTGAGGTTGGGGGTTTTGTGACTCTGCAAAATGTAATTTAGATGCTAACAACAATAAAATGTGCCTACGCCCTGAGTCAATAGAGCTATTACATTAAAAAAATATATTTTTATTATGGTAGATTTGAACCTACAGTAAAACAACTTATCATTTCTGACCAATCACATTCATGCAATGAGGGATTGCAATGGGACTGAGGTGAATTAAACCTCAAGGACTTGGGTAGAGTTTAGTGTAGGTCATGAGTCCCTGTAGCCTCTTATATGATAATGGGTGTGTCTAGTGTCTGCCTTTTTCTAAGGCTCTGGCTGCTAGGTAAAAGCCTATTTGATTTGTGATAAGTGACCCTGCTTGGATACTGTGTCGCTATTCTTTTCTTTTTTTCCCCCTCCTATTTTTCTGTAATTAATTGAGCCCCCTCCCCCTTCTTTTGTTCATTACCATGCTGTTCTGTATCCCCCACCCGTTTTGTGGAGGCTGGATTGCCAATAGCAGCTGCACATTTTGGTGATATGTTTTGGTTTTGACAAAACCACCCTGATATGTTTTGGTTTTAGCAAAATCACCCTCAAGTGTTTTGGTTGGGCTTCGGTTTTGGCTTTGGATTTCTTTAAAAATTTATAAAAACAGCTAATATCATGTAACTTGTACCTGTTTTTGTTCTTATAGTATAATTGTTTGGGTGTGTTTTGTTCCAGCAAAACCAAACTGCTCATCTCTAGTTCATGGCATGCAAAGGTTAGCAGGAGCATTATGGCATTATCTAGGGTGAAGGTGTTGTTCATTGTGATAACTCTGTGATTCTCCATGGTTTACAACAAAGTTGTCAGGAGAAGATCGAAAAGGTCTGTTTTGTCGAAAGGACTGCTAAGGCTAAGGATGGCATTGGACTTGAGTCATTTATGTCATGGCCAAATGAAAATGTTAATATCATGAGATATTTTTATCTCATGCATGGTATGCGATATTCCATCTATGGGTCTGCTTGGCAAGCTTAAGATTGTCATAAGCAGGATGGTGTACATATAATGGATTTTGGTTTCAAAGATGTGGAAGTGTGGCTGGAAGTCACACAGCCTTCCCTTCTTCTTCCAGAACCTTTGGCAACTCGAAGTCCATCTGGGCCAAGTCACATTTCTGCATAGTCATCCTCTAAAGTCAAATTTTTGGCCTTTAATAATGCTTCCTGTAATCAAGGCCAGAAGTTTTGTTTTTGTCACCTCTGTTTGCAATGTGGGGGTGCGCACTCACTCTTTAACTGTTTCTGAATTGACAGGCTTCAGCAGGTGGCCCAGACTACCTATTTTGGGTTCAGTTTCAACAGGTCCTTGTAGGAACCTGAAGTCTGCTGAGGAGTGTCAGGCCATTTTGAAGGATAAGGTGGATAAAGAAATGTGATTGGGATAGATGGATGGCCCATTCACAGAACAATCTCTGGAGGATCTGATTCTATTGCCAGTTGGTGTGGTTCCTAAGAAAAGCCAGGAAAATATTGTCTCATTCAGCATTTATCCAGCATTTAGCCAGTGAGTTCCTTGGTCAGTGATTCTATTTGAGATGAGTTCGGCTTGGTGATGTATCAGTCTTTTGATATGGCTCTTGATATTAGTTTTTCAGGATGAGGGGCCTTGTTGGCTAAGTTGACTATGGAAATGGCCTTCACTTGTTGCCCTTATATTCTGATAGCTTCAAATGAATGTGGCAATGGCCTTCCGCTTGTTGCCTTATATTCTGAAAGCTTCAGGTTCCTGGGTTTACACCTTGATGACAGATATTACATAAATAAGTCATTGCCTATGGGATGTTTGTATCAGGATGCAGCCTGAGAATGGCCATTACTCACCTCCGCGGGGACTGCTAGGGCTTCCATGTGTAAATCCTGGTTCCCGTGGTAGCGGGCATGGGTGCAGCCATGTTGGTCCATATTACCTGACTCTCTCCCAATGGTAGTCCTGCGGTCACTCAGCTGATCTCGAAAGTTGCCTGATCAACTTAATCTCGTCATTTTCTTCAAGTCTTCAGTGTTCCAGAGTACTACTTCTTCACTCCAGGCTCCCCATTGTTTTCAATTTCCAGTGTTTTCCAGTGATTCTCTCTTCAGTGTGCAGTTCAGCTATTCATACTGATTCCCTGAGTTTTAAGTATTTGTCCTCATGCTGATTTCTCTGAGTTACATGTCCAGCTCTCTCCCGGTGTTACATGCTTCAGCTGTAAGCTGATTACCAGTATTCAGAGTTTCCTTCTCATGCTGATTTTCCTGAGTTACAGTACATGTTCACCTATCACATAGTTACAGAGCAAGCCTGCAATTGGATTTCTATCAATTCACAGTGCATCCCTGTGTCTGCATACCTTGTGTTCCTTACAGCAAGTCAGTCTCAGGTCTTCCGGAGCAAGCCTGCATCTGATTCATTTCCAGCATTTCCAGTACCATTCCATTTCCGGTGTTTCCCAGTGCCATCCCATTTCTACTAAGTCCCCACTTTGTCCCATTGCTAGTAATCTCCAGTGTAACCACAGCTTTTAGAAAACATCTAATGTTATTATATTTCTGTCTTCTGCCACTGCCAGGTACCAGTCCAGAGGGCCGTGACCTGCTCACTTGATGCGGGGAAACCTAAATCCCAATAGGAGGGGTCACTGGTGAAGACCACCAAGTGGGTTAGATTCCATGCCTCTGGGCAGGTCTAGCCAAACCTTGGTTTGGCCGCAATAGGAAGACATTTCCACTGTCATCCAGTAAGTTACTGCCCTACCACCCTAACCACCCAGTTCTTGGCCTCAACAGAGGTGTCCCTAGTGCCCGGTTGTAATCGTTTGGTGTTTTGTGCCTTTTTTGCTGGCTGTGTAAAGGAAAACTGTGTTATAATGCGGTGCCCTGAAGCAGATCAACCAAAGCAATCCAGGGGGACCCACACTCCAAAAATTAACCAAAGCTGCACTATACAGTCTAAATATTTGCAGGATTTACCTACTGTATATTGTGCCTCTGACTGGTGTGCAAATTATAGTGCCATACTCCATGCTCTAAACCAATGTGGTAGGGGTGCTAGTCTGAGTGGAAAGTGTCTCAAGCTTTCAGGTGTGCAAAGCAACAATGCACTGATTAGATTACATAGCAAATATGCCTCAAATTGCACACCCTGAACAACACATTTTAACGCTTCACTGTCTATTTTTTATATATGTATTTCACTTTTTTATTTTTATTCTGTATATGCAGCTGCACTTAACTATTTCCTTTTACACTTCACTCTTCTTATTAGATTGGTGTCTTGGGGTGGCTTAGCTGGGCTAGTTTGGGGGTGTCCTGCACTCTGCATTTGAACCCTAGTATGTTAGGGACCTACCCTACAGAGGTTACCCGAATGTTGTAGGTAGTCCCATAACCCTCTCCTTAGAGAAACTCATCACTAGAGAAACAAAACTATGGTGGGATAACAAAACATTACAGTGGTATTTAGATAATAATCTCATACCAAAGGATTGAAAATTAAGAAACGCCCAGCATATAAAACACAAGACAGTACCTTTACATCAAAATGGGAAACAATACTGAAAGACTGCTCTAACAGATTAATGTCACTCATCATAAAGACCCATCATGATGAATTAAAAACAGTAGAAGATGAAATTAACAATCTGTACAAAGAACTAGATAGATACAAGGGGGATAAAGAATTTATACAGTTGGAAAATCTAACACAACAGATTGAAGAGACATGAAGATAGTATTATTCTAACCAAAACCTCAAAAATCATCAGAGATAAAGTAGGTAAGAAACATGTCATAAACCATAAGAACAAAAACACCATCAAAACTGGTAAGAAAAAAATCAGTAATAAAGGATAGCACTAATGTAATCATAACCCCAATATACAGAAAATTGCATATGACATATCAGCAATATATGACAAAGATACATGCCGAGAAATACATTGCTGACAATACAAAACATGCAATAACAAAATATATAGAATCTGAGAACGAATCAGAGGCTGACTCATCATTAAATACGAGTTTCTCCACATATAGTATTTGTGGGGATACACAATACGACCAACTGGCTAGAGATTCCATAGATTTCGGTGTCACGATCCAAATGAAAGAGAAAGTCAACATCACTGAACCTGTTATGGAAACCAAGAGAGGAAATTAGTCAAGATAACATCACTTGAAAAACATAGGGGTCACATTTTTTAGAACTGGAAGCAGGCCTACCAGCCTGCAGTCTGACACAAACACCCAACACCAAAAGGAAAATAGACGAATTAGAAGGGGATGCAGAGGAAGGGCAGGCAAAACATCTAAAACAGCAAGAACATCACAAACATCCTTAAATACTAATAAAGGGGTGGGCATTTTCAATCTGAGTGACATACATTTAGATCATATATCCTTGCTGGACAAGGGGCTTAATTTGTACCAACAAAAGGCATAAATAAGTTTCAGACCTATTTAGATTTACATCGTTTTACGAGGAAATTGACATTGGCTAAGTATTATAGAAAAAATCCATGCACAAGGACATACGCACCCCAGACAGAAAAAATGTTTAAACACACAAATCTAAGACCACCCTGTACTTTTTATCCAACACATATGAAAGGACCTCTGGTGGAGACATTTGAAAAACTGGTCAAAAGATATCGAGAGATTAAGTACAAAATAATAGCCAAGATAAATGAACATAACCAATAAAGAAATAATAGCTCTACAAGACCTTAGCAACAATACTGAATTAGTAATTAAGCCAGCAGACAAGGGAGGGGGAATAGTCCTAATGAACAAACGTGATTATTTAGAAGAATGCACCAGGTTGATGAGTGACAATAACACATATACCAAACTACCTAAAGATCCAGCTGCCCAATACCAGCTGGAGCTGCAAAAGTTACTAAAAGATGGCTTAGACAAAGACATACTGAACTATACAGAACATAAGTACTTGAACAACTGATATCCAGTGATCCTGGTCATATATTACCTACCTAAGATTCATAAGAACCCCACCAAACCACCAGGATGCCCCATAATATTGGGGATAAACTAACTGACCAGTAATATGTCACAGTATATAGATTTTTTTCTACAAGCATATGTCAAAAATCAAAGATCACACATACATGACACAACAGACAAATTGAGGACTCTAGAAGGTTTTGTGTGGCAGGAAGACTACTGGTTATGCACGAGTGACATAACTTCCTTATACACAGTAATAGATCATAATCAAGGAACAGAAGCAGTTAAATACTTTGTAGAACAAGACCCCGATATGGATAAACAACAGACACAATTCATTATAGACTGTATGCAATTTATTTTAAAACACAACAATTTCTGGTTCGAGGGGTCCTTCTACAGACAAGATACAGGAACAGCAATGGGGACTAGGTTTGCCCCAAGCTACCAGAAATACAAAGAGAAACAGAAGGTTTTGTCCTTTGGATGTCGCACATAAATTATATTGTAATTAATAAAAACTTAACATTTATTAGGTATGCTTTAAAAGTGTCCTTTATCTTTTTGGACATAGGCTAGCGAAATAAGGAATAAAAATTATATAGAGAGATAATGGTGAAAAAAAGGTAATGAAAATGTACAATAAAATAAGTTAACCCTGCTGTTTGTCTGTATAATTATTGCTACATAATATAGAGGGAATGTTCAAGTTAGATTCTTGGGTCACACAGAGTTATATTTCTCTTGTTAATATTATAATCTTAATGGATAAGGTGAGATCTTATTATATAAAGCTTTACACGTATATCCTTAATTGAACCAAAAAATGGGGAGAGTGAGCTTGCCTCCTCTATTCATACGTTATAAATATATACCAGTCAGACTTATAGCTTTTGTTCAAGATCTCCTGTCTTGTCTATATCTCTGATGTTATTTTATTGTGAAAATTAGTTCACAATGGTTCCAGAGTGATATGAGATGATCTTGTATTTTACTGCAATTATTATCCATTTCCCTGTTGTTATTATCTAGATATTTCAAAGATGAAACATTGTTGCCCATATTAATAAAGAATATGTATAATATATGAGGGAATTCATTTGTGTCTAAATCCCTTTGAGCAAGATAATGTCCACTAATTTTTATTGTGTTATCTCTACAGAGTTTGTTAAGAACTTTCTCATTCTGCATACATTTGCTCAGATCGCTATCACCAGAGTATTCAAAGGGGAAACATTATAGCAGTTTTTCACATATTGTGCAATCACTGTTGAGGAACTGTCTAACTTGTCCTTGTAACTAGGACCATTCCCACATAACTAATTTATATTATTTGCATTCTTTGGTAGAATTACACCAATTTAATTAAACACACAGCGCGGGCATGCCGACGCACGTTTCTCTGTTTGTAAGCTTTCTCAAGGCAAGCCGATTGTCTCTGCTGACCCAATCTATATTCATATTGGAGAACCAATGAAATCTTGTTACCCGGTCATGTGACCGGCTAAGCCAATCAAGCATGGTCTCCCATTTTCTTTGCGAGTATAGTGTCAGGTGTCTGATTACAGCCAATGGTGTCTTTTGTATGGTTATTCGGCGAGTGCTCCATATGCCACTCACAGAATAAGAAAAAAGGTGTGTTTGTGACTACCAGTCAGATCGCGATCTGTCACCTTATTTGTTTACATATTCATAAGTAGATACATGATTTGAACACATCATGCATCAGATATTGGTCTATTGTAAGTATGGATGGTAAACATACACTCAAAAGCAGGTGCATAGGTCACGATCTATCATAGTATTTTTTTACATATTCAGAGAAGAGAAGGGAGGGCACAGTATATATATGTGTGTGCATGCTCCGTATATCATAACTATCTGCAATAAATATTAATACAAGGTAAGTATGGATGTATAGTTTATATAAATTGAGGAACAAGTGCACAACATACACATATACACATATATATATATACACAGTACATATATATATATATATATACACACACATACATGTGCACTATACTTCTTAATTTTCAATAGTAAATATTAGCATATAGTATTATCTATAGTGACACAATCATTTCCAACTTCCTCAATAATTGACATCCTCATTTCAACTGAGTATGATGTGAATAGAAGATTTATCCTTATCTGAGACAACAATGTCTCAAAATTTTATGAATCATGAATATATGACATCTGGTAGTGATAAAAACTGTCATTCTGTATCAATGAAAATATAAGGATCATTAGTTTGTTAATTATTAATAATCAATATGAAACAAAATACTCAATAATAGTCACATATAGATACTTACCATCATTGCTTAATGTTATCACCACAATGATGGAATCTGGTTCTGATAGAGACCCTGTGAATCATATATACATGTGTATATATATATATATATATATATATAATGCACCCAAAATTATAGGCGGCACTCGGAGACTAGTGAAATACGTGATACCCTCAACTGAGGGACTTTATTCAGTCAACGTTTCGGGGTCTTCTGCCCCTTCCTCAGGACAACAGGAAGGGGCAGAAGACCCCGAAACGTTGACTGAATAAAGTCCCTCAGTTGAGGGTATCATGTATTTCACTAGTCTCCGAGTGCCGCCTATGATTTTGGGTGCATTGTGCATTGTGCATTGGGGGTGCTGTCCTCCTAGAGGGCACCGGAGCAAGGTTGGACTGCTAGTCCGGATACACAGAGTGAAGGAGTGCCGGAGTATTGTTTCTCTCTCTCTGTCTCTCTCTCTCTATATATATATATATATATATATATATGTTAGGGGTGAGCGGGTTCGGTTCTACTCGGTTCCGTTCGGATTTAAAAAACGAATCTTATTGGCTATCCAAAACTCGTGACAGCTGATAGCCAATAAGATTCGGTTTTTAAATCCGAACGGAACCGTGTAGAACCGAATCCGCTCTATATATTTACTGTCACATATACGCATGAAGAAATATGGTCTGTCAACTGTATTTTCAAATTAAAAAATTAAACATATTCAAATTCACTGATACTGATATTCTATCATAAATAGGGCACGTCATCAGAACTTTAGATATTATACTTAAATTCATAAATATATCTAGATGCTCAAACCAACTAATTACTCTGCATTGATGTAAAACTATTAAACTCTTATTTGAGAAACTATATGTGACTGATATTGATGGATAATCAATATTGGACATTTCACTATAGTGCACAATGGAAGAACCTTTGTCCCATATTTCAATCATAACTCAATTCTACAATTTGGAAACATCCCAATTTTAATAGGACCTAACCACTTATACTACACAGAGGATTATTTATAATGAAGAACACACATACTGTATATATACACATAATTTTATTCATTATTACCTTTTCAATCATTCTAATGTAACTATTCGTTAACAGCATTTCACTAATCACGTATATATTTTTCCCTCCTTTTTATTCAGTTTTCACCGCTATTATCACTTATATAGAATATTGATTTTTTTTCACTTATTGACTGTGGTAAGGATGACAAATTATACACATTATATTATAATCAAGGATGATTATTATTCATAAACATTTTCATTCACAGTACACAAAAAATATTCACATTCAATCATTTTAATTTATTTCACTCAAGATAACACCTTAATTAATCATGATATCACCTCTTTTATTTAAAATTTGAAACCTCTTCCTTTTATGACACTATAAATTAAGGTATTTGCTATATAACTAGTGTGAGTGATAAATAATGGGTCAAAAAACATATTTCGTTGAATACCAAATAAATATCATTTAATATTGATAAATTAATAATTTATGTCTATAGTAATAATTCCTATTATCATTCTGTTTATTATTAATTGTCTCTTTTTACATATATAGGATTATATTCTTGGATAATTAACTCAATGCAGATAAATGATAATTATTAGATCCACCATACTTACTATATGCTAATATTTACTATTGAAAATTGAGAAGTATAGTGCACATATATGTGTGTGTGTGTGTATATGTATATGTGTATATTGTGCACTTGCTCCTGAATTTATATAAACTATACATCCATACTTACCTTGTATTAATATTTATTGCAGATAGTTATGATATACAGAGCATGCACACACATATATATACTGTGCCCTCCCTTCTCTTCTCTGAATATGTAAACAAATACTATGATAGATCGCGACCTATGCACCTGCTTTTGAGTGTATGCTAACCATCCATACTTACCATAGACCAATATCTGATGCATGATGTGACCATATCGTGCATCTACTTATGAATATGTTAACAAATAAGGTCACAGATCGCGATCTGATTGGTAGTCGCGAACACACCTTTTTTCTTATTCAGTGAGTGGCATACGGAGCACTCACCAAATAACCATACAAAAGACACCATTGGCTGGAATCAGACACCTGACACTATACTCTCAAAGAAAATGAGAGACTATACTTGATTGGCTTAGCCGGTCACATGACCGGGGAACGAGATTTCATTGGTTCTCCAATATGAATATAGATTGGGGCAGCAGAGGCAATCGGCTTGCCTTGAGAAAGCTTACAAACAGAGAAACGCGCGTTGGCATGCCCGCACTGTGTGTTTGAATAAATTGATTTAATTCTACCAAAGAATGCAAATAATATAAAATAGATATGTGGGAATGGTCCTAGTTACAAGGACAAGTTAGATGGTTTCCGCAACAATGATTGCACAATATATGAAAAACTGCTATAATGTTTCCCCTTTGAATACTCTGGTGATAGCGATCTGAGCAAATGTATGCAGAATGAGAAAGTTCTTAACAAACTCTGTAGAGATAACACAATACAACTTGGTGGACATTATCTTGCTCAAAGGGATTTAGACACAAATGAATTCCCTGATATATTATACATATTTTTACTAATATGAGCAACAATGTTTCCTCTTTGAAATATCTAGATAATAACAACAGGGAAATGGATACTAATTGCAGTGAAATACAAGATCATCTCATATCACTCTGGAACCATTGTGAACTGATTATCACAATAAAATAACATCAGAGATATAGACAAGACAGGAGATCTTGAACAAAAGCTATAAGTCTGACTGGTATATATTTATAACGTATGGATAGAGGAGGCAAGCTCACTCTCCCCATTTTTTGGTTCAATTAAGGATACACGTGTAAAGCTTTATATAATAAGTTCTCACCTTATCCATTAAGATTATAATATTAACCAGAGAAATATAACTCTGTGTGACCCAAGAATCTAACTTGAACATTCCCTCTATATTATGTAGCAATAATTATACAAACAGCAGGGTTAACTTATTTTATTGCACATTTTCATTACCTTTTTTTCACCATTATCTCTCTATATAATTTTTGTTCCTTATTTCGCTAGCCTATGTCCAAAAATATAAAGGACACTTTTAAAGCATACCTAATAAATGTTAATTTTTTTTTATTACAATACAATTGATGTGCGCCATCCAAAGGACAAAACCTTCTCTTTCTCTTTGTATTTCTGATATTATTACCCATGTACTTGGCAGCACCCCTGAATAAAAATCATGATCAATACATTTATGATAATAATATGGGGCTTATTCCAATCATTGCTGTAGGTGTGTGCAGATGTATATATTCCTTTGTATCTGTGACTTGCCCCAAGCTACATCAACCTATTTTTGAGTAGGTGGGAAGACCTCAACATCTGGCCCGGGCATGAGTTTGGGGCAAGCCTAGTCCTCTGGCATCGGTATATAGATGACGTCCTGTTTATCTGGCAGGGTGATGAATGCCAGCTCAAAGACTTTCTCAAATACTTAAACCACAACAACAATCACCTTAGTTTCACCACCCACTATAGCAAGTCCGAGGTTAATTTCTTAGATATAACTATATACACTGAGAATGATATAATGGAACCAAGACATACCAGAAACCCGTGGACGTGAAAAGTTTTATCCTGTCAGAAAGTGGCCATCATCCAAACTGGCTGGATAATATTCCTTTGAGTCAGTTCAAGAGGATAAGGAGGAACTGCAGCAAAATATCAAATTACCACACACAGGGACAAAGACTCGAGAATCAGTTTATAGAGAAAGGTTACGAACAAGGAAGGGTACATAATGCCTTTAAGGTAGTAGAAGATGAGGGTAGGGCCCCTCTTTTGGAAAATAAAGACAGATCTGCTGCAACCGGTAAACCCAACATGCCGTTCACTACCCAATACAACAAGGACCATAGACATCTGAACCAAATAATTCATAAACACTGGCACATACTATTGGAGGACGAGATACTTAACGACCTCCTCCCAACAAGACCCAAACTAATATTTAGGAAAGCACCAGATTTGAAGCAAAAACTAGTTCATATCCATCAAAAAACAAAAAAGACACTGACACAGAAGACATTACTAGGTCAGAAATTAAATTTAGGTTTCTACTATTGTGGTAGATGCCAATTCTGCAAACTTAATCGAAAATACACTATAGGTATACTGTTTTTTTCCTCAAATTGCAACCGTAACACATTTAAAATTAAAGATCACCTTTCCTGTGACAGCGTGGGGGTAGTGTATCTTATCACATGCCCATGCGGACAACAATACGTGGGAAGGACCACCAGAAAATTAAACGTTTGAATTTCTGAACATATTAGACATATTAGAAAAGGACTTGAGACACACAATTTATCGCAACATTTCAAAGACCGACACAACCAGGACCCCACAGGTCTCGACTGCCTAGAAATTGAGCAGATCCACAGAAATTGAAGGGGGGTGATTATGATAAAAAAATAAACAAGAAAGAACTAAGATAAATTATAGAATTAAAAACTCTTGTCCCCTATGGACTAAATTTCGACAGTGAAGTAAGAGCAGTAATCACAGGCTGACCTCCCAGCAGGAAGTCAGCCTGTTATTTACTAAACATAGGAATGCTAAAACTAAAGATGAAAGCCTGTTGAATATAATTAACTAACTTATCTACCATTATAATAGAACAATAGATGTGTTAGACGAGTGCACATTAACTATGTTTATTACCAATATTGATTATCAATAAAATAAATGAACAAGAACCACATTTCAACTACCCTTGTTTCACCATAATATATAGTTTATGGCAACTAACCTATTACACTCTAGGGTCGGTCAATTGTTTATTGATTCATATCCCTTAATGTGCCCAGTGTGACTGTTGCTATGGTAACTAGGCCGGACTACTACAGTGTCGTCAGATCAAAACACTGATTCTCCCGCTCCTTGAGTCTGTTTAAAAAACCAACAAGATGTCACCGCCCATTACTCCATGAGGAAGGCCCGTAGGCCGACACGAGTAGGAGCTGCACACTCTGTTTCCAGTTTCACAATGCCAATCCCAGCTACTGTCCCTCCGTCTGCCACCAAGTCTCCTCATTAGGTGAGTTGAGCGCGCATCGATAAGAGCTTCATCTCCCTGTCCTGGGCAGTGAGTTCTCGACAGGAGCAACTCTCAGACGCTGTGGGGATCTATCAGTGAAGCGGCACACTATCCATCGGAGTGCAGCCCCGACCACCGGCAAGGAGTGGATGAAGACAGAAGAAGACGGACCCAGACCTGCGTACTAGGTTAGGCCTCACCACAGACTTTCCCACTTGACTTACTGCCTAGACTGTATTTAATCCCCTTACCCATTGTGAAGTATGGTACTCACACACATAGGGGGTGCGGGGCGCCCACCCCCTGGCAAGTTACCTAGTCACCAGTGCACTTAGTGCGTATAAGACTTTCTGCTGGTTCCCTACTAGTCACTCTTCCCCTCCCCCCCTCATTCAGACAGTAGACCGTTAGAGGCACTACTAGACATTGTGGACATTTAATGCTCAATCAGTTTTTCCCCAATAAATAATACACACGGTTTTTTATGCATACCATTGTCAGTCCCATTTATTAGTACAACAACTATAGGACTATATCAGCATTAATCAATATTGTGAGGCGCAGTCCGCCAGACATATATGTGGTAAGACATATAAGCCTATCTCTTGTTTACTAAATACATCTAGATCTGGGGGACTCTAGGAATTAGGACATGCAGCCTCCTACACATTACTTAACCTTAATATAGGGAAGTGAGTGCCAGATATATATATATATATATATATATATATATATACACACACACACACAGGCGCATAACCTTTGCCAAGATTATGCCAAAAACCTCTATTTACTGCAAACATTTATTTCTTTATATATACATAGTTAATTTGGAGTTGTGCACTTGTATTTCTTCTTTTTGTGACACCCCCGCCCACCAAAGAGCTACCAGCCCCGGGCTTTTAGGGATCCAGTGCTGGTTGGGCAACCAACGGGGGACAGACTACGTACAGTTCTTTTCCCCCCTTCTAGTTTTCTTTTAAGATTTATATAAATAGATAACATTTTTCTGCTAAAATTATGTCTGTATATTTACATAGATGTTTATATTTTGTTGATACACATATAAGGCACATCAGCTGTTTAAATCCTGGAAGTCAAAGACAAAAAGGGCCTAAATGCCGAATTCCATCCACAACGCTTCTGTCTTTTCTGCTGTTAAAAGGTAAAGCAGATTAGGAGAATCTTCTTCCACTGTATAGGAAGAAGTATATACAGTAAATAGTTTAATCTCAGTTTTGTTTACATTTTACTTTATTATTTTTTTCTAAATGGGCCATCCACTTATATTTCACAGCAAACCTACTTTATAATAGTCGCTGTTGAATAGATGGACATCAGCATGCAGAATGCACAATCATTCAATTAGGGTGTATGAATCCAATATACAGCTAAGATAATTTGTGCAACACTAGACTAAATGATTGAAACATGGTACATGGAAAATATACCAATAAAATAAAAGTAACCAGTATACTGTATAGCTCCTTCATCGAATGCATTATTTAAGGACTTGAATTCATGTAGGAAGTCTGGTTACCTTATTGGGCCGTGCTTAAATTACTGTCTATCTAGAGTCAGTTGAGTTCTAGGTAATAGTTGAAGACTTTGCTCAGCCTACATTCACAGAGACTGAAAGTGTGATTTTAGTAATTAACAGTACTTGTATGGATGAATTATCGTATTCATTTAATTGTTGAAAACGTTATAGTGTTCAACTAATGCTTCTGTACTGCTGTACCATGCTATTAGTAAAAAAATAAAACTGAAATGGTAAATATTAGAAGAATTAAAAGCATTACATTACTTCTAGTAATAAAATCCTAATTTCCTTAATGTATTTAGAATTTTCTTCTTTTATTAAAACCACCTGTACAGGACTGGATTGTTTAACAGTATAATATTAGATATTGGCAATTTTGTTCACATAAATATGCACTTAATTTATTTGTGAAATGTGTTTTTGAAGAGTCCTATTTAATTGTGCTTATGTTTAAGTAACTGTTATAAAAGACATTAGTTTGATTTAATTGGCATCTGGTAAAAAAACAAGCTAGGCATCAGGATATGTTGCAGTTATCAACATTTTATGCTTCTACTTTTTTTTTTTAAATAAAATTTTCCAATTATAATCCAAATGTCCTGGAAACATAGAAACAGAATGAGTGCATATGGAGTAACCTATAACTGGTTTTACACAACATATCACCATTAAATATGTGTCAAATTTAGCAATTCTTAGGCCACACAGAATGGGCACACAAGACCGGAAAGGTCTCAGGACTGGTTGGGTACCAACTTAAGCCTTGTAATCTAGTGTGTTTCATTTTTGTTTAGTGAATTTAAATCTACACTATATGGGGCTGTGTTCCTATAAAGGTTCAATAAGTTTATTTTTTTATTAAGAGGACATGTACTAACAATAGATATTTAAGATATAAACCTTTTTTCCTTTATCATTTCTGCCCTCCCAGAGGATGTTGAATATAAATAAGTTATACCATACTCCTCTGACAGTGTGTGGCAACAGAAATATGGAATATTGTTATTTTAAAGAGCTAGAATCAGACACAACACTATTCAGTGCAGACTCAGAACCTATTCAAGTGACCTCTATCTAATACAAAGTAATTTCTCATATCTAATATACAATACAGAGAGCATTCTAGTCAAAAGAGGCGCAAGATGGAATTGTCCTTGGGCTCTTTCACCCACCCTTATGTTGTATATAGTAAACAGGACATGCACAGTTTAACAAAAAAACCAATCACTTCAGCGACAGGGACTGCCAATTGTGGCTGAAGCAATTAGTTTATTTGGGCCCCCAAAAAACAAGCTATCAACGGTCAGGTGACATTGCTGGCAATGATCTCTGCGTGCAAAAACTGGCTTTACAGAGGCAAGATGTTGTCGCCATCATCATCCGATTTCTTACCCTCATCAGTGTGCACATCATCTTCACACAATATTAAATTGTCCCTGCTGGAATCCACCATTACAGCCTCAGGTGCTTCCATAATTTTGGAAGTAATTGGCGGTAAAGGTCTTCCTTGTGAAATTTGTAGTTCATTTTGATGAACATCATCTTTTCCACATTTTGAGGAAGTAGCCTCCTATGCCGATCGCTGACAAGGTTCCTGGCTGTGCTTAAAACTTCCTGAGTACACACTGGAGGATGGGCAGCTCAAGTAAAGCAAAGCCAGTTTGTCCAAGGGTTCCCAAATTGCCTTATTTGTACTGGCAGTAGTGAAACAAAGTGTCTGTCATGCCTATTTGGACACTATCATTAAAATAGTCCTCAACCATTCTTGGAATGGTGACCATATCAGATGGAGTCATGGTAGAGGTCTCATTATTAGTAGGCAATTCTTTTAGACCCAAACAGATGTCAAAACTTGGTTGTGTTGACTCATCTGCATCACCAGTGGGTCTTTTTTGTGGAAAGTTTAGTTTTGTCCTGGCAGCCACACTTGCTGGAGAAACTAGAGAAGCCATCACTGCATCACATGCTTGAGCTGATAATTTCCTTACCAACAGCTCTTTGCATCTCTTCAGATCTGTGTCAACTGGGAAGAAAGATACACCGTATGACTTAAACCTAGGATCCAGCACGGTTGCCAAAATGTATTGATCCAATTGTAAGATCCTGACAACCTTTGGATCCTGGTGAAGCGAATAAAAGGAATTGATCTACAAGTCCAACATGCTTAGCGGAATCGCTTTGTTTCAGCTCCTCCTTCAGTTTATCAAGCTGATTTTCCAATAGGGGAATTAACTGACTCAAGCTGGCAGTGTCTGGACTCACTTCACAAGTGACTACTTCGAAGGGTCTTAGTACTTTGCACAACACGGATTATTTTCCATTGAGCTTGAGTAAGGTACATCCCCCCTTCTCTTCCTATGTCATAGTTCGTTGTGTAGCTTTGGATGGCTTTTTGCTGTTTCTCCATCTGCTGAAGCATTTAAAAGGGTGGAGTTCTACCTTGTAACTACCTCTTGCTTCAGCTGGTGACAGGGCAAAATTCAACATTTTTAGCAGGTGCTGCAATTTTCTACATGCACCTGCTGAAAATGTCCAGAAATTGTGCGGGCCACAGAGAGCATCTCCTGCACAGCCCTGTCATTTTTTTAAAAAAATTTGCACCACCAAGTTGATTGTGTGAGCAAACATGGGATGTGGTGGAATTCATCCTGCTGGCTCTCACAATATTGGTAGAGTTGTTAGAAATCACAAATCCCGAGGAGAGTCCAAACGGGGTAAGTCATTTTGCAATGACTTCCCTGAGTTTTTCTGAGAGGTTGTCAGCGGTATGCCTCTTAGTGAAACTGGTGATACACAGAGTAGCTTGCCTTTGAATGAGCTGCTGTTTCTTAGATGCTGCTGTTGCTGTTGGTGGCGATGAAGGCAATACACCCACCAAGTGGGCTGTTAGAGTCATGTAATCTTGTGTTTGTCCTGTTTCACTTGTCCACATATCTGTGGTTAAGTGAACAGTGGGACCAACAGCATTTTGGAGGACACTATTTAAGGTTTTTTTAATGTCCCTGTACAGGCTTGGAATTGCTTTTCTAGTGAAGTGGAACCTAGATGGGATTTGGTATCGGGGACACAGGACCTCAATTAACTGTCTAAAATCCACTTCACTATTGACAGATATCAGACGCACATCTAATACCAGCATATATGTTATGGTGTCAGTGATCTGCTGTGCAACTGGATGACTGTTGTCATACTTCCTCCCCCTTGCAAAGGATTGTTTAACAGTCAATTGTTTTTTTTTTACTACTACAAGTAGTCTTCCTGGTCTCCATCTCAGATGAAGATCTACTCCCAGCAGCAGCAGACATAGCGCTCAAGGATTCTTCTGAGGAATCCAGAAAAGAGGAGGACTGAGTTAGCTTTATCAAATTAGATGCAGGACTACTTCCAATCATGATTGAGGATATTGCTGATGAAGGTGTTGGTGGTGGAGATGCCAGTTGGTTTGATTTAGCAGAGAGAAGGGAGCCAGCTGATGCTGGACTGCTTGTTGTTACTTTTTTAGCCAAAGTTTCTGAATTTTGCAAACACTTTTGATGTTTGCACTGTAGATGACCTAACAGGGAGGAGGTTCCTAGATAGTTAGGGTCCCTTCCTCTACTTACACTAGCATGACAACAGGTACAGATGGCTTGACAATTGTTGTCCAGATTTCAGTAGAAATGATTCCACACATAAGAAGTGGTACTAATTTATACAAACAACATCCTCATCAACAAAATCCTCACCATCAGCATCCTCATCATCAACATCTTTATTAGCGTCAGCTACACAAAAATCCTCCTCATCCTGGTGCACTTCCACAGAAGCATCCTCGATTTCTATGTCAGCATGTTGACTTGTGCTGCTCATCCCCACATTTGCAGAGGATGCACAAGTGGTGGAAGGAGACTCCTCTTCTAGTACAGTTTTGGAAAGGTCAGGCTCGACACACTTAGACTCTCCTCAGGGATTTGTGACATTTCTGAGCACACAGTTGGTTCCTGTTCCTTAACGATTTTCTTTTTTTGAAACATCTACACAGAGAAGGGCTTAAGAGGCAGAACCACTAGTTATAAATGAAGGCCAAGGCCTTAGCCTTTCCTTGCCCCTTCATGTGGTGAAAGGCATATTGCCAATATTAAAGTATTTCTTTCTGCAGCTAACTTCCCTTTGATGTTTTTTTCTTTACCACTGTTAAAGACTGGTTATTTGATTTTAGATGCCCTGATTTAAGACCTGTATACCCTAGGGAATCGGCTTTAGTAGATGATGTAGATGGACTAGTATCGTTATAACTTGTGGCACTGGCAGCAGCTCCAGCACTAGGATGTGGTTCCTGCTCTCCTCTCAACTGATCATTCTCCATATCAACAAACACGAATGAAGTAGAGTACAGCATTTGTACCAATTTTAAATATTAACTTACAGTGTCACAATATGTTTTATGAATAAGAAAAGAATAACACACTGCACTACCACTTAGAGTGTCATTAGTTTTTTTATTAATAAGAAAAGAATAACTCACTGCATTGCCACTTACAGTGATGTCATTATGTTTTATATATTACGCATGTTATTTAGCACTTTGCTGTGGTTTTGTAGTTGGCATGTAGACTAATCATTTATTTGCAATTGAGTAAAGAAGTGAAAAGTTGAATATTACACTATGCTGCCACTTACAGTGTCACAAGATTTTTATGAGTAAAACACTGCGTTACCACTTACAGTGTCACAATATTTTTATGAATAAGAACAACACACTGCGCTACAACTTATAGTGTCACAATACATGGATGATGTCTGGCCGGCAGTGTCACCGAACAATACTTTTTTTCCACTGGGGAAGAGCACCCCTGGATGAGACAGCAGCCCCTTGATGAACAACAAAGCACCCCTGCAGAGTACGGACGGACCACTGCAGAGTCACAATTATGTGGATGATAAACTGCAGTCTGGAAGGTAGTGTCACCAAACAATAATAGAGTAGCTAGCACACACAAAAAAAAAGAAAAAAAAATATTATTTTTTGTGGAATGATAATTATTAGAAATTGTAACTTTTTTTTACACTGAGGAAGAGCACCCCTGGATTGACAGAGCACTCCCCCTGGACAACACAGCACCCCTTTATGAACTGAAGCCCTAGCAAATTGATGGACAGGACAACACAGCAGCACCTTTTTATGGACTGCAGCCCCAGCTTCTTGATTTACAGGACAACAGTGACACAGCCGCACACCTTTATGTACTAATTACTGAAGCCCTCCTTTATGTATTGCAGCCCCAGCTTCTTTATGGACAACACAGCAGCAGCCAGCAGCCTCAGCCCCCAACAGGACAACACAGTGACACAGCAGCATGTGCACAGACAGAGGACATCTGTTCTGTACACTCTCCATAGCTGGAATGTAAATGGCACCGATCACCAGGACCTTTATAGAATCCAAAACCCGTGAGAATCCGAAAGCAGAAGGATGATGTTTTGCCTCATTTTTGGATCCAAGTTCGGTGGGAAAACCCGAGCCAGACTCGGATCTCGCGTCGTATCACGACGTTTGGGTGGGTCCGGTTCTCTGAGAACCAGACCCACTCATCTCTAGTCCTCACAGGGCTAGGGGGAAGGGGGCTAAGGGGGCACTTGACCTGGGTGCCAAACTTGCGGGGGTGCCGGGAAAAGGCTGCCAGGAGGCTAGGTTGCTGCTATCATGAGTTTGGAGCCATATCCCTGTGCCATGAGAGGCACAGAGACACCAATAGTCTAATGTGGTGCCGGTCGCAAGCCAATTAATGCTCGCAGACAAGCAGCCAATCAGGAGAGGCTGCTGGTCCGTGAGCTCCAATTGGTTCACAAGCAGCGCCACATTACAATGGCGGCAGTACTGACAGCTCTCCAGCATGTGGCAGCCCCATCCCATGACACCGAGCTCACCCACCACACGGCCCTGGCAGGTAAGA